>JAPKLY010000442.1:113972-184154 GCA_026898435.1 Prunella vulgaris | reverse complement strand
GACGAGCACGAGCAAGGTACATGTCGACGAGCACGAGCAAGGTACATGTCGACGAGCACCGAGAGTAATTACAGCAATTACGCCGAATATGCAGCATAATTAGCGCCGATCAGAGGCCACACAAGGAAGCTGACATTTATTATGGAAGACTTTCCATAATTACTTTTGTAACGGTTTAGTTGACCATCAGGGAGTAAAATATGCACATGCCTTGTTTAAATTTATCTATAAATATGGTCCTAGGGCATCATTGTAAGGATTGGAACCTTTACACAATCAATAGACTTTACTTAAGTCCCAGCTCTTGCAATATAAGACCTGGGCAAATCTCGGTGTTCTTTATATTTATTTCGCACGATTATTCGAGTATTCTTTACTCTTATTGTTATCCTGATCCAAGCCACATACGAAATAATCAGGTAATAACATAGACATTTTATTTTTTTACCTACAAACAATTTGTTAACGAAATTGTTTGTAGGTGAATTTTTGTAGATAAATTATTTATTGGTAATTAATTATCTAGAAATTTTATTTTAAATGCAAATTTGTAGATTAAGGAATGAAAATATTGATAAATGAAAAGATTTTGTTCATAATTTATAGACAATTTCACTATAAATACTTTGGTTGACCGGAGCCGGCTCATAGTTCAATACAGTAACCAAAGTTAAATTATAAATTATTTTTCATAGATAAAGTGGTATAGTTCAAGTGGTTAGAGCTCCACTATCTAAAACAAAATATCATAGGTTCGAGTCATAATTTTACCGGAAAAAAAACAAATTGCTTTTCATAACTCATAATAATATCGGACAAAAATTTATATACGAGTTCAAGTAAACTTATTTTTTTCAATTATTATTGTTGCACATATAAATTGTAGTACATCACATATTAATTATTATCGTTAAAAAATTATTTAATATACCCATTCCCATCTCCATCCATCGATCTTGATCGATCTTAAAGGCCACTGCACAAAAGAAGCCTCTTTAGACATTAATTGTTAGATAAGTTGATGCCAAAGAGAACACCTTAATTAGCAACTTCAACACATTCACTAATACTATTAAATTAATATTTTTAATATGCTATACATCAATTTTCTTAACAACCAATCAGTCGGTAGGACCACCCAAACAATAATAATGCGTCAAATCTTCGACTACTCCTAGCTAACCCTTGCATAATCGTATATATATTGTAGTGTTCTATCATGTAATCAAAACACAAAAAATAAAAGAAATACTGCAATATAAGATAATAAAACAAAAACAAACAAAATTGAATTAAGAATTTGATCTTTTTCCACATGACGAAATATGTCTCGGATCGTGCTCATATATCGTCTTAAAAAATAAAACAGTTTTACGTCTTTGTTTTCAAAATCGAGTTAAGAATTTAATCTTTTTCCACATGAAGAAATACGTCTCGGATTGTGCTCATATATCGTCCTAAAAAATAAAACAGTTTTACGTCTTTGTTTTAATAGCACATAGGGGTGTGCATAATTCGGTTATTAACCGAAAACCGAACCGAAATATGAATTCGGTTCGGTTACCATAATATTCGGTTCGGTTTCGGTTATCATTTTTTATAATTTTGGTATTCGGTTCGGTTCGGTTAATCGAAATCCGAACCGAAATTATTATATATTTAATAAACATTAATATATATATTTAATAAATAATATTTATATTTAATAAATAAATAATATAATATAAAAAACATAAACCTAAGTAAGTATAATATAAATAAATAATATAATTATATTTAATAAATAAATAAATAATATAATATAAATAATATTTATATTTAATTCGGTTATTTCGGTTATAACCGAAACTGAACAGAAAATTTCGATTTCGGTTATGTTTGGTTTTACATAAATTCAGTTCGGTTTCGGTTACTTTTACCTCATTTTGGTTCGGTTTCGATTTTTTAAATTCGGTTCGATTACCGAATCGACCGTTGCACACTCCTAATAGCACCACTGAGCAGAAAGGAACTACGAGCTGAAGAAAAGCCTACGAACTGACCTTCTAAATGCAAAGAGATGGAAAACTCGTATGCAGAGAGAAGTTGAACTCTAAATGAATGACTGAAATGAATGCGGGAAGCCCCCTATTTATAGATACAAATGGGCTTCTCAAATGGGCTTTGGCAGACCTTTGGTCCTCTCTAATTTTTTGGAGACCTTGGTGGATCGGTCCTAATTGGTGACCTAAAATATCTGGTGATCGACTACGTCGGTGATCCAAAATGCATATTGTCTATGTCAGCGATTCGTAATATGGATCTCTAAGTAAGTTTTTGGACATTGAGACCGCCTAGGTGGTCCCAAACATTAGTAGGCAGTTGCTATTTTTTGTTTGATTAGCGATTGACGCCTTAGGCAGTCGCTAAATTTCGAACTTCGTAATCACATGTCCAAATTGGTCGCTAATGCATAGAATTAACGACAATTCTGAAGGCCGATGCTAATCCCGATAGCTAAAATGCATTTTTTTTTTGTAGTATTAGTACTATGACAAAATAGTTGTTTCAACTTTGTTGACAAATTCTCCAGAGACACGAGACCTGTGTATCCCATATTTGTGTTAGTATTTCCATTCACCAACTACATTCATTTACCAGACTTTCTGCTAGATTTTACCATGTATATATGACCTTTCACTTGAATAATCTATTCAATTGAGAGCACAAGAATTCCACATATTTATGGCAATTAACATGATTCCAAGGCAAGAAAAGACCGATCTTATAACTCAACTAAACCCCATCTTATATTGAATGACTTGATCATTTGTGATGTCTAAGCTATCTAACTTCTCAAACATTCAAATTGCTTGCCCGAAAGTAAGCTAATATCAGACCATACATCTTTATGTATACCCACTTGGTCAACTATTTTCTATGTGGTAAAAAGCTTATGAAAAATATCATATCAAATACAACACATTATTTTTTTAATAGATGAAATTGTGACTCAAACTCATGATCTTTTTATTATAGATGATGAAACTCGCTGTACCATTTCGTCCCTCACAAATATTTTTTGTAACCATGCATGCATAGTTGGAAGATTATTCTCCTTGAATTAGAATATATTGCTTTTTCGTAGAATCGTACAGAGTAATGGTCGGACACTAGGGCAACCAAATTCAATTGTTCATAACTCTATCTAATCGTTTTTCAACTACATGTGTTGTACCTCACCTCTAAATCAGACATATTTATATATAATCAATGAGTTCAATATCTTTCTTGCTACAATAATCAAGGTAGAGTATTCTACTCTCCCTTCAGCTACCACATATCTTAAAAATATATTGTTGTGTCTATACTTGTTTATCAAAATTTCAAATAAAATTTACACAAGTAATTGGTGAGATTGTACACAGTATACCATTATTTATAAAACTAGTACTATTATTTGTAATAAATAATATTATTATTAGCGGTACATACTATAAAACAAAGTATATTCTATACTCATAGTTAAATACTGAGTTATGAAATGATTATTTAAGGTATATTCACTGATAGACACCAATTTATGTATCAACCACAAATGTGATGACGACATGTAAATAGAAAATGCAATAATTATTTAATTAATTATTTATGTGTATTGACTTCCATACGAAATATTACTTAAAACATTAAAGAGCGCTTGTTTCAACAAAATTTATAAAAATAAAAAATATATTTTCATCAATTAAGTAAATTTATAATTATGTTTGTTGATATGGCGAACTAACACTATCGACATGCGAGCAATTGCTCGCATGCGAAGGGACTATTTAGCTACGCAGCTCGCCTAAGAGAGCTAACCCCTGTCATTACCCGAGCTCGCCCCGAGCTCGCCCCATGCACCGTGCAGGCCTCGCCGAGCCTCATCATCACACAGCATCCGTAAGCCATGCAAGGCATTGGAGCTCGCCCCTTATCTCGCCCGAGCCACTGAAGTTCATCTCTGAGCTCGCCCATGAGCTCATCTGTTAGCCATTAGAACCCCGATGGCGCGCTCTTTTTCCCTCCGTCCGGTTTGTCCATAAGGGTGGTTTACGGCGAGGTTTTTAATGAGGCCCATCTAGTCTAAGGCATAGTAGTAGGACGAGGCATAACATGGGTAGCAGTGTAAGGGACCAGGACGAGGGTTATGGACCCTCGTCAACACCGGAAGCCACATAGGCTCATAAGGTGCCGTCTCACACTCACACACCTATAAATAGGGCCTCTCTTGTACTATTCACACAATTCTCATAATTCTGAAAATAAATACAACTCCCATTACAATATTTCTCTCTCTACTCTCCCTCCTCATATTACATCCAAGAACATAAAATCTTGGATTATTGTTTGATAGAATTAATATGTTGAAAAGCCACATAAACAAACATCGTTAATAAATTCTGTCAACAATGTTATTAAAAAATTGTAATAATTTTTATTTTCATCAATTACTATAATTATTATATTTTTATCATCAATTTCATTCAAAAATAAATAAAAAAATTAAAAGCATGTATTATTTAGGTTAGATGGCTAAACACAAATTGTGCACAAAACACAAGGCCGGTTTGAGGCGTGGAGGTTATGAGTTATGACTTGCTATCCATATATGTGGATTTATTCCAAACTTCAACAACAAAAGTAGCCTCTCTCTCTCTCCACACTCTACTCTGTTACGTGTTCTCCTCCCGTTTCGATTTCATTGAATCGAAAATATCACCATGGAGGCTACAAACGAGTTTCAAGATTGGGAGCTCCTCCAATCCAACTCGGACTCTGAGCCGGCGCCGGTTAACTCCCCCGATTCTGGTAACTCCTTCGATGATATCGATTCTGTGGGCTTGATTCAGAACAATTATTTCTCATTGGACTCTCAGGATCGGCACGGGGAGGGTTTGGATGATGATAAATCAGCTGAGTCTGATAATCCAAGCTGGATTGATCCCGGGTTGGAGGAGGACCCGGCACGATACCTTAATAAGGAATCCGGAGCTTTTTGGTCGGATTCTAGCAGCGAGCGTTCGGAAGATCGAAAAATTGTCGAATTGGAGGGGATTAATGATATGGGTTTCCACGAAAAAGGGAACAAAGAACCTAATTTCGAAGGGATTGGGGGATTACACGAGGAAAAGTGGAAAAGTGCGGAGGATTTGGAGAAGATTCATATGGGCTCGAGTGGAATTGACGAGGGCTCTGCTGAACTCAGCGACTCTGAGCATAATTCTCCGGCAGATGTTGAAGGTAACGCGAACATGCTTGTAGAGTCGGAGGTTTTGAGTGAAGAAAAGAATGAACATGAGATGATTGAAAGTGGAGGAGCAGGAGGAGGAGGAGGAGGAGGAGGAGGAGTAGTTATCAACAAGACAGGGGACAAGAGAAGTGGTGAGCTTGAGAAGAGGAGCCTAGTGTGGTGGAAGATGCCAATGGAATTTCTCAAGTATTATGTGGTTAGAATGAGTCCTGTGTGGAGTGTCTCTGTTGCAGCTGCTTTTATGGGATTTTTTATTCTGGGTCGAAGGTTGTATAAGATGAAGAAGAAGACTAGGGGTTTGGAGATTAAGGTCACTGTTGATGACAAGGTCAGTGTTCTCTTCTGGATTACTTTTATCATCCTGATGTTTGATACTGTTTTCTTGAAGCTACTATATATGTGGTAATATCATTTTCATAAAATTTAGTTGCAAATTGCTACTAATGTAATGTCATTTACACTAGTTAAAATGCAATAGTTTGGTGGAATCTGAGAGGATGATTATCTGATTTTAATACAAAAAGTGTTGGGCATTGATCATATGTAGCAAGAGAGCTAGTAAAGTTATTCCAATCATTTCAGTTGTGGAGGAGTTGTTCATAGTGACTTTATCATATAGATTACCAATAGTGATTGAGCTTGAGATTCTTCTTAGTTGAATCGTGGTAATTATAGCATATTGCCTACTTAAATTCGTGCACTAGCTTTTGGGGGAGATCTATAGGTTAAGTCACGTAATCTTTATTAGCTTCAAGACGCTAAATACATTAGTCTGAGACATATTTAAACTTGTCTTGTTGGAATATTTGGCAATTTTGGTTATTTATTTATTTCAGTATATGTTGAGTTGGTTCCACATATGGGTTGGCATTTGTGGACTAGATGCATTTCTTATCTGGAAGATATTTCATCCCAGTATAGTACTGAGTAATTGTTTCATAAATATGGTAGTTGATGCATTGATGATTTCATATGGTGGGTGTTAAAAAGTCTCCTATTTTGATTTCAACATAACAGGGCTGTTATTTACTGCTTGTGTATTATGAGTTCCTTACTGCTTGTAAGCTCTATTATGCAGAAGGTATCTCAGGTGATGAGCCGTGCTGCTCGTCTGAACGAAGCTTTCTCAGTAGTGAAACGGGTTCCTGTGATTCGGCCTGCACTGCCAGCCGTTGGCGCTTCCGGCAACTGGCCTGTACTGAGCATGAGATGAGTATAGCTATTGTTATACATGAAAGTGAAACAAGATGACATGATCTTGTCAAGTTTAAGACAAATATGTAGGTGCTGGTATATCGCATTAGTGTATAATCTGTGTATTTCTTTTGCTTTCCTGCTGTATCGTTGAAAGCTTTTATTTCATACTTGCATTGGCTATGTATTGGAATCCCTGGGTTTGATATTAGATATGTTGTTCTGTCCTTGTTCAATATTCTAATGTTCATCTGAATACATTCAAATGCGATTTGCTTTGGAAGCAAATGAGAATATAAACCGACGAAGTAGAGTATTACAAGGCACGTGCGGTCTTTCAAGGATACGAAAAGATGAATGTTTGGAAACGAAAGCATTCGTTATACCATTAACATCGATGATTCAATAATCAACGATGCAAAGAAACAAGCATGGTGGTGGATTCAATAGTAAGAAGAAGATCATCAGAGTTTGATACTATATTCCCATTGTACAAAAATGGGAAGATCTAGCCTCCACTTATGGGAGGTATAATAGCCAGTTCATCTCCATCTTGGACGACAGTAGACTCGAGGGTGTATTCCTCGTTTACAGCGAGTATCATACAGTTACGGATCTCTTCAAGGCCTGGAAATTGTGAAAGTAGCTTCTTGAAGCAATCTTGAGCTGTGGTACCCGTCGAGACGTGTGTGTCGTTCCGGTTAAGTCTCTTGCTCTGGCAAAGAAGAGAACCTTTATCTTAATAGATGTATCATCCTTCCCCCCTTGGCCTTCTTCACTCGCCATTTGGGTGGATAGAAAAACTTCTTGCTCGAGTATCCTGCAAGTATTTTAGTTTTGAAGAACAACAATTTGCAGCACTGAAAAATAAACTATCTGACAATTCACCAAACACAACAATTGCAGGATCAACATCTCTCTCAAACCATTTGCAACCATATAATAGCTCTACCAAATCCAGAGTTTTGATTTTTAATAAAATGAGTTATGTGTCCCACATCTAAACACCACCCTTCATTCACATTCGCACGTATCAACAACAAACATAATTAACATCATAAACTCTCTCTCTCTCTCTCTCTCTCTCTATTATATCCAATTGAGTTGACTTAATTCCGAGCTTCGGCTTTTCATCAAATCCATGGTACCTACACTGATATTGAGGTCATATGGAGTACACAACTTTCCAAGTTCTACTCAATTGAGAATAAAGTACATCAACGCACAGAATTTCATGAACACACACGTGTTCTTCACGATGACAAAATTCAGGAAATATACTAAAATTAGTTAAATTCACTAACAAAACACTGAATTTTTTTATTTCCAGATTGAAACCCCATTGATTTAATTCATTTTTAAAATGAGTTAAGAATGATATACACAAATGCAAGAAATTCAGATCAAAGTAAATTAGAAGAAAAATAAAAGTGAGATATTTAAAAAAAAAATGCACCGCTTCTATGAATTCACAGCCTCAAGCTCCAAATTTCAGCTCTCGTTTATCAAGAGATTCTATGCTGAGAAACGAGGCAATAAATGATTTAATTATTTATCAACTGAAACACTGCCCCAGTTCACCCACAAATCTAGGGGTTAAGTGTAATTATTCAGAGTCGAGGGAGCTGAATGCAAAACTCATATAATTTGGGGCCGAGCTGCTATTTTCTTTTCTATAAAAGTTATATTCACATTTATGGCTTGGAATGGATAGTGTATACTTTACCACACATTTGAAAAGCCAACGAAAACCTATAGAAAGGAAATTTGCATACCTTCTTTTATTAATTTTTCTAAAAAGTTTTAAATAATGTGCGAGTAGGATTAGGACCTCTACTTTATAGAAAACACTCAATTACCAACAATAATGTTTTTTCCTTTTATTTTCTTTCACAGCATTAACTATTCACCTACACTATTTGATCAACACTTGCTAAATGAATATTTTGATTTTGAGCTTCTTTTTTATATACTCATCTTGTTAAAAGAAAATTTCTCACTTTTTTTCTCAAATTGTTTAATAATAAATTTTTTGTTTTATAAATAACTAAAACAACATTCCATTGCACATAATTTTAACCATCAGATTCGTATAACAATAACAAAATTATCACTTATTATATTTAATTTTTCATGTTTATTCATTATTTTCACATATATTAGCAAATAAATATATATTTTTTAAAAATAAAATAACAACAAAACAAAAGAATCTTATGGACTTCGACCTCTTCATTTTTTATATAATTTTTTTTTTATAAAATTAAAAGAATAATAGACACAATATATAATTAATCATATATACTTATTATCGTATGTCCCACAAATTTAAATTTTTGAAACGTATTTGGGACGGAAGGCTTATTTTGTAGATGAGATTTTATCTTGTAAACAAAAGTAATAACATTTAATATTTTCAAAAAAAAAAATTATGTTGTTTTATAGTACTTTCATAATTTACATAACATCAAACCAAGGTCAACATCTTTGCATGAGCGACACATATACTTGTAATTGCAATCGCCTATGCTGTCTTTATTGAAATATCAAATCGGAAAACTTTTGTTGTTTTCCTAATTTCGTTTTCAACAACATATAAATGTAGAGTACAAGACATTACCCAAACTCAAAAAACTCCTCATACCGCATTCAATGCAAAAGTTGAAAACATTACATCGTGTAATTTTACATGCAATTTATTTCACAAAGGAGATCGATTGATTGCCGCATCGTCCTCATTTTTTGCAGGGCGGCAATGGCGACCCGCACAGACAATCGTTCCCGGCAAACGCACTCGCCGGAAACTTGTTCGCCGGCAGAGCACCGCACAAGTGATTATAACTCACGTTCAGCTGAGAAAGCCCTGAAATCGCCTTCGGCACTTTCCCGAACACCAAATTCCTGGACAAATCCAGCGACTTCAACGTCTTGGCAAACTTCATGCTCTCCAAATTGAACTTCAACTTGTTGCCGGAAGCGTAGAATCCAACTAAATACTCTGTTCGATTCAGCAATTTCACCGGGCTTCCCGTGATTTCGTTCTCCGACAGATCGATGTAATCGTAATAGTAAGTCTCTGTAGGGTTCCAGTCATCAAGTTTGATTTTGATTCCGCATTTTGCTAGCTTCAGAGAGTAGATGATCGGAGATGTGGTGACCCATTGGGGAATTGAGCCCAAGTGGAAATTGTTGTGAGACAAATCAAGGGATTCGATCCCTTTCACGCGCAATTGGGGAAATGGATCCACCAACAGGTTACGCGATAGATCCAGGTTGAAGATCTTGGTGAGATTGGCGAAACTTTTCGGAACAGTGCCCGAAAATCTGTTGGAGGAAAGATCTAATGTATCCAGGGTTTGGAATTTCCCGAGAAAATCAGGGATTTTCCCTGTTAGTGAATTGTGCCCTAGCTCGAGATAAGCTAATCGCGGCGCCAGCGATGAAATGCTCGCCGGAATGTTCCCGGTGAACTTATTGTGAGAGAGCTCGAGGACTCTGAGATCGGATAAGCCGGAGAAGATGTCGGGAATTGGGCCGGAGAGTTGGTTCCGGCTGAGCTGAATCAGCGTCAGGTTTGTCATCCGCCGACAGGAGGCGGGGATAGTGCCGGAGAGGCGGTTGCCGGTCAGTCTCAGCTGAGTCAACTGAGTCAAAGCGCCGATTGAAGTGGGTATGGGCCCGGAGAAGTGGTTTCCCTGCAGGCTGAGTGCATAGAGCTGGGTGATATTTCCGATAGGCGTGGGTATAGGGCCCGAAAGATTGTTGTTTTCGATGTATATATACATAAGATTGGGCAAATGAAAGAGGGAATTTGGGAAAGGGCCTGAGATATATTTAAGATTCTGGAGATAAATGCCGTCTAAATGCTGGAGTTTAGAGAGAGAAGATGAGATGGTACCGGATAGAGTGGTGGTGAGATTGCCGGGTTGGCCGTAGAGGGTAAGAGCTGTGACCCGGGAGCCAGTTAGGCAGGTGATGCCGAGCCATTTGCAGCAGTCGGTGCCCTTTTTCCATGTGGTTAGCATGCCGGATGGGTCGGCCTTAATGCCCGACTTGAAACCCAATAAACCGGATTCGTCATCGGGGTGGCATGTTGCTGCTGAGGCTGAGAAGCAAGAGAGGGTCAATATTAGGAAGAGAGCCGAGGGAAGAAGAAGAAATGGGTGTTGGTGGGATTGCATTATAGTGTTGCAGAGGAGAGGATTGATTGAATTGGAAATGTGCAAATTATTGAGTGCACACATTATATATATATAGAGAGAGTGCTGGGAGAGAGAGAAATTGATTACGTTTCTTTTTTTGTTACTCTGATGATGGTGGGAGTGGGGTACTTTATTATGATGATTATATAGTGGACGACTCATCTAAAAAATATATTTGACAAATATAGATAAGATAAGAATCAATGCGGACACGCTAAAAGAATCAAATCCAGAAATCAGACGCCATTTGCAGAAACAACTAAACTTAATATTACATTAAGCTTGATCTTACTCATTTATTGATCTTCCTTGACCATTTTCCAAGAAATTCATTCTTTGACCTCAGTTCATCACATGGATATATATAAATTAAAAAGGAAGAAGGGAGAGAGAGAGAAGGTCGAAATTTGGGGGCCCTCGAGAGGAGAGTTGATTATGCTCAGAGTGTGGTAGATTTGTCATTAATATGAAGGGTTACAACAAGGGACTCTTATCGGAATATACTGATCATATAGGTGTCCCTTTGTAAGAGACAAGTTAAATAAGGTGTTGTTTTGCAAAATATATGTGATAAATGACTATATAAAATAGTATTTGTGGGTATTATGTGTGCAATACACACAATACACACAGAAACATGATCGGTGACCGTGAATAATAATTTGGCCAATTTAAATTGTTAAAAAATAAATAGTTCGAATCGAATCATGTTAAAATTGATACACATAAATTCTATTCTCCGTGTATATTACACACTTATTACTTTGTCATAAAATATAATCCAATGTCCAAAACTTTTAAAAAATTCTTTTTATTTACAAAAATGTCATTATGACACAATGGACAATAGATGTCCATTCAAATAAATAAACTTCTTTTGGCTGTATTATTGAATATATGATTGTACTATTGAACCTTTTCATGTACTATACCTGTTGTATTTTACTCCCTACGTCCCATAAGTGTTTTCACCTTTGAGATTGTAAACTTTTTAAGAAAAGTAGGATGATGTGTAAAGTTATATTATTAAAATAATGAGATTAATTTGATTTAATGTAAAAATAATGACATTTTGTGTAAATATGTGAATATTGTGAGGATAAAGTTAAAGTTATACTAACTTCCATTTATAGGGTGTGAAACCAATTGTGGAACGGACGAATAAGGAAAGTATGAAAACAATTGTGGGATAACATTTATTATGATATGACAATTGGACAATTGATATGATGATTTGACATATTTGCACTGTTCATATCTGACCTTCCAATACAGCCATCATTTCGAATCAACAATGCTTTTAATTTGCTAAATTCCTGGCGATATCGGAGATAAAAAATTCGGCGATCAGCATAACAAGTATTTTCGAGTAGTATACTTTTTGACGAGTATGTTATTGTACTATTGAATATACTTTGTACTATTGAATACACGTTTGTACTATAATTTTTCTTATTATACAAACCTTTTGTAATTATTTTGTATTAAATATTTACCAGAAAATAAAATTAATGTATAGACTCTAAATATTGTATGATATCTATTAGAAATTGAAGCCAAACAATTAACAGAAAATGAACAAAAACAAGAAATTGAATGTACAAAAACCAATGATGAAGAAGCTCCACCGTTGAAAATTGAAACAAGAAAATGAACAAAAATCAACAAAAATTGAACTCCGATAGACATAAACTAACAGAAATTGAACCTCGATAAACATAAACCAACAAAAAATGGATAAAAATACATAAAATTGAAACAAAAAAAATTAACAATGTTAAGTGTAAAGATAAGTTGAGTTTGAGTACTGAAGATTAGTCAGGAATCCTGATCCAGAGTATTGGATCCGGAGGAATATTCCTGAGGAAAACATCCTGAGCCTGAGCGAATACTTGATCCTGACGCTCATCCTGAATGTCATCCTGAGTGGTCAGATCAGTGAAGACACTGAAGACTCAGTAGAACTGAAGGCAAATCCTGAGAGATCATCCTGAGCTGAGAATCACCTACTCCCTGAGTCACTCAGCATGAAGGCGATCCTGAGCTGACAGTTATGAAAACAGAGCATGACAAAGGCGACTTCACCAGAGTGATAAAGTCGGTTATTTGGGCAGCTGGCGGAGCAATCTCATTGGACGCCGGAACAGTTATTCAAGGCGGTTATAACCATACGAATCTCGTTGATTGATTAAGAGCTCAAAGGCGGGTAAGGGTCTGATATATAAATACGTATTCATTCCAGAATCAATCAAGAAGCAACAAGAATTGTGTAATTTCACTCGATACTTAGGGATATTAGAGTGAGAAAGCTTTGTACTCTGTAAACATTATTCATCGATTAGTGAAGTGAGTCAACCCATCCGTGGACGTAGATCAATTTGATCAAACCACGTAAATTGCTTTGTTCTTCAGATTTCTTGATTATTTCTGTTGAGTGTGTTCATCCGGCAAGTTCTTCCAATTGCTCTGAAAACTTCAAGTCTTATTGAGTTCGATTCATTCTCGGACATTTTCACAACAAACAAAAAACAACAGAAATTGAACTCCACCGGAGTCCATGGCCAAGCCTTGAAGCTTGCATCGACTCTGTCTCCAATCAGAAAATCAAAAGTTCAATGCCTTCGATCGAAAAATTAGAACTATTACCACTCAACCAACTTTGGTCGGAAAATCAAAACCCTTTGTCTCCGAACCTAAAGTAAATTACTACTCCCTTCGTCCATAATAATTGGACTACTTTGTCGTGCACGGTTATTAAGAAAAGTAGATGCGATATGTAAAAGTGAGTGTATTAGTATAAAAAAATATTTGATGTCATGTGTTTTTAGTGTATGTGTATAAAAAATAAAAATAATAATTATAATTTTTTTTAATTTTAGGTAAGTGGACTATTTATTGTGGACGACCGGTTAAGGTAACGTGAATCATTTAAGTAATAGCAAATTAACAAAAGGTGAGGGCTAGAATGTAGTAAACTGAAAAGTATGAGGAAGTAATAAAATTACCACGATCTTCCTACAAGGCTACAAATATCCGACGTGGTATTAGATTAAATTAGATTTGATTTAATTTTGTATTCCACGCCAACGAATTCACAAGTCTTTCTTCAAGACTTCAACAGCCAGAGAGAGAAAGAGGGGTGAGATCTGAACTCCGATCATCTCAAATTATCAATCTTTCTCTCCACCACCGCCCGCCACCACTCGCCCCCACCGACACCCACTATTTTGATCCCTCAAACGCCGTTCTATAAACCCTCAATTCCCAACCATGTCCCTTAACATGAAAACCTTAACGCAGGCCTTTGCAAAGGCATCGGCCGTCATCGAGAAGACCGTACAAACCACCGTGCAAGAAGTAACGGGCCTACCTAGACCTATGCAGGACTACGAACTCCTCGATCAGATCGGCTCCGCGGGACCGGGCCTGGCCTGGAAATTGTACTCCGCCAAGTCGCGCGACGGCCACGCCCCTGCCGTCTACCCTACCGTGTGTGTTTGGGTGTTGGATAAAAAGGCACTGGCAGAGGCGCGGCAGCGGGCAGGGCTGTCAAAAGCCGCGGAGGATGCCTTTTTGGATGTAATTAGGGCCGATGCTGCCCGACTCGTGAGGCTGAGGCACCCTGGGGTGGTTCACGTTGTCCAGGCGCTGGATGAGAGTAAGAATTCCATGGCTATGGTCACGGAACCTCTGTTTGCATCGGCGGCAAATGCTCTGGGGAATGTGGAGAATATTGCCAATGTGCCTAAGGAGCTCAAGGGAATGGTATGGGTATTCAATTTTAAATTAGGTTTCTTTTTCGAGTTTGGACAACCATAATATATTGGAGTTAGATAATGGTTGCTAATAAAAATACAATGAATTTTGGATTGCTGTTCTTAACTTGATGCAAGTAAGTTAAATGCGCTTGCCCGGATAACATGTGTAATTTTCTCTGATGTGAAGAAAGATGAAATTCTGAAGTACAGTAACGTTAGGAGCATCAGCTTCCTTTTATTTATCTTGGTTGAATTGCTTATTTCATTTTGGAGGTTAACTATGTGCCAACTGCCAAGTTTCTGTTTTGTGGGAGTTGGGGTATTTTGTGCACAAATTCTTGTGCTATTCCCGTTTCCCCTCTGGAGGTTCTGATTTTCTGCTGCAGGAAATGGGATTATTGGAGGTTAAGCACGGTCTGCTTCAGATTGCTGAGACATTAGATTTCCTTCACAACAATGCACGCCTTATCCACAGAGCTATATCACCTGAGGTCATTTTTTCTTTTAATAACTTTCACTTTTATTCTCTGTGACATTTCAACCTGCAAATTAACTTTTTGAGTGTCACTAAGAAAAAATAAGTAATATACAGTTATCTTTTTACATAGGTACCTGCAAAATTTACACAATGAACATTAAAAGCATCAATGTACTCGTTGAATCTACTTTCTGCTATGTAGTTATAAATATGAATTAACTGCCCTATTCAACGAATATTTGTTTTTAAGATAAGAAGTGTATGAAATTTTAAGATGGTATTCCCATGACCATATGTTATTGTGGCTTTGTAATATGATGATATCTATGATGTCAGAGTTTCAGTTGACATAATATTCTTTTAGCTTATGGGTTGCTTGGTGTGGGTTGGTGTTAGGGGTCCTTTTCGATTGCTTTTGGTTGTTACTACTTGTCTTCTGACTTATTTCTGGATTTTTTTTTTTCTGGAATGGCACATATTATATTCCCATTATATTTATGTCAAGCTCTATTTTCTCCTATCAACGGACCATGACATTTTACTTGTCAGAATTTCATGTAGTATTTTCATATATCAAATGCTCAGTAATATTTACTGCAGATTCCCATTTTCATGGGATCATGCAAGCTTGTAGTAGATGATGTGCCCCTAAGCTGAAGTTTCTCTAAATCAAGGATACTCTTCAGAGTTTTAAACGTGTTGCATCAATTTTGCATTCTGCATTTCACTCCTATTGGGTGCAACTCTTGTTACGTTCCAAACTTGGACAGGAACTTTTAAGTTGTCTATGTTTAAATAAACATCTTTTAGTGCTTGCTCCTAACTGAATAATGTGTGATTGAGACATGTCCTGTGTATAGTAAGTAATAAAATAATCTGTAGCATATTCGACGACCGATTGAGACGTTTAAGTAATTTACATCTACTTATTACCTGTTGACTTGGGCATTGGTGCCATTCTATCTTGGAAGGGAACACTGTATGAATGACTGAAATCTTTTTTCTGTTGTTTCCGTGGCAGACCATCCTCATTACTTCTAATGGAGCTTGGAAGCTTGCTGGTTTTGGTTTTACCATTTCAACCGATCAGTCTTCTAATAATTCTGCAAGCATTCAGGCATTCCACTATGCTGTGAGTAAATGTGCATGTTTTTTATCTTCTCTTCTAGAATATTTATCTAGGGTTTGTGCATTTTCTCTCTACATGTATTTACTGTTTACTGCTTAAGATTGGTTTCGGTTGCATCTATCTTGAAATATCTCATACTTACAGGAAGAACTGAGTTAGTTATATTATATAAAGGATGATGACTGCATAAGTTTGGCTGATCTAATGGAAGTAGTATGTCAATGTGATAGAGAGTGATCATTAACCTTACTGCTGCTTCACAAAAATTTCCATATGTTATTAATTAACTGTGTGAAGTTCTGGACTGCCAATAACTGGGTGTCTGCGTTGACCTACAATTGCTTGAAGTACTCTCTATGTTATAGTGCACTTAACCTATATCGCTTTACAGTGATTGGTAGATGTCAATTAGAACTTGCTTTTTCTCTGTATTTACTAGGTGATTAACTGAACACAAACTTGAATTATTTATTTGATTAGACTCTAACATGCTTTTCTCTATAGGAATACGATGTAGAAGATTCTATTTTGCCATTGCAGCCTTCAATAAACTACACTGCTCCTGAGTTAGTTCGAAGTAAAACAACTTCTACTGGGACTGCCTCTGATATTTTCAGTTTTGGGTGCCTTGCCTACCACTTGATAGCTCGGAAGCCTTTGTTTGATTGTCACAACAATGTGAAGATGGTACACTTTTATTTCCCTTTTAACTTTTGCATATGTATTGCTGAAATTGTGCCTTTTATCCATGAATAGCTGGCACCTGCTTTATGTCCCATTCTGCAGAAATGATTGTATTGTTCTCTATATTTTGAATGATCATGAAATTTTGACAATTGTTTGCTATGTAGCCTTTTATTGCTTGGACCAATCTTTCTTTGATAAGAATGTTTTGTTTTAGAGAATAATTTTTTTGTCTGATTACTTTTTGCAGTATATGAATAGTCTAAATTACCTAACCAGTGAGGCATTTTCAAAAATTCCAAGGGAGCTAGTTCCAGATTTGCAGAGAATGCTTTCTGCAAATGAGGCTTCAAGGCCAACTGCAATTGATTTTACTGGTAAGGCTTGCTTCATTCATTTTAGCAACATCTTCCCCCACCCCCACCCCCACCCCCTACCCACCAATTGCGATCACTGGTTGTACAGTTTTTATGCATATGTCAGTTGTTTATGAATGGTGAGAATCTGTGTGATATACACACCTTAATATTAATTGCATGTTCCTTTCTTTAGTCATATACTTATTTAGGAATGGCAGTGTGACCACTAGTGATCAATGATAGCTAGTTGAGTTTGTTTTTGTTTCATTAATTGTTTTTCGTACGTTTTACTTTTATCAGCTATGCCTATTTCTTTTAGCGCTGACAAGTATTTTCATATTTTATATATCTTTGCCAATTTCTTTGTTTCTGCTTGCAGGTTCATCTTTTTTCCGGGAGGATACTAGGTTGCGTGCTCTTCGGTTTTTGGACCACTTGCTTGTATGCAATCTTTCTCTTAGCTCAGTCTTGACTTGCTTCTTTTAAAAAGTCATATGGTACAACTTTGTGATTGTGAAATCTGATTAATGCATCTGACTGCTTTCAGGAGAGAGATAACATGCAAAAAACTGAGTTTCTTAAAGCTTTATCAGACATGTGGAAAGATTTCGACCCCCGTGTTTTGCGGTATAAGGTTTGATTTTCTGCATTTTCTATTATGTTATTCAAAACATTGAGCCATTTTTATCTTTTATTGTTGCTAGATTTATTGATGCTATTTTGGTAATTGTAATACACAGAAAATGTATTCAATTATTTGGTCTTTCCGATGTGTAGTTTATTGTATCTTAATTTTGTTCTCTGTAGCTAACTAACGAGTCCCTTCTCAAAACATCCTGAAAACAATGCATTAAACAGCCATAGCTTATTTTCTTTATTTGTTTTGATGGTTATGTTGGTGCAATGAGTATATCAGTATACCTTTTTTTTATTGTATTTATTATTGCCTTTGAAAATTTTGATAAAATTATCTGCGGATATAAACAGGTTCTCCCCCCGCTTTGTGCTGAGCTTCGAAATATGGTTATGCAACCTATGATTCTGCCTATGGTTTTGACAATAGCTGAGTCTCAGGTACTAATTTAATTCATCAGCTGATCTGAAGTCTCTTTAGCATAGTATATCTATTGTTGGAAGTAAATGTGATTTTTTTATTATATTTCTTGCATAATGTATTTGTAATTTTCATGTCGTAAGCATGTGTACCTGGTGAAAATGTTCAGTTATAGCGGCTATTGGTTTAGAAAATTCACCAAGTAAATGATAAATGAAATTAGATAGTGATGTATTAGGCTATATCAATGTCCTTATTAGTATTCTGATGTTTTGAAGTGATGCTGCTATTCAAGAATATGAGGCACACTGGTACATTATTGCTTTGTGTAATTACCACGTACTGCATCTATTCATACTTCTCTAATCATCATATTTAATGATTTCTCCAGCACAACTCAGGCTTGCTTAATAGGCTTATGCTTCTTAATTTACTACAGGACAAAAATGATTTCGAGCAATCAACCTTACCAGCTCTTGTACCTGTCTTCAATTCAGCTGCAGGTGAGACATTGTTGCTACTTGTGAAGCATGCTGAGCTTATTATCAATAAGGTAAATCAATAATCTGTTAAACTTCCAGTTACTGTTATACAATACATTTTCCTTCTCTGAGAAGTTCTTCTGTGGGTAGATTGAATTTAATTTAGGATGTGTGTGTATGAAGGGGCAATATCCACTAGTGAAAATTATGTGGACTTTTTAAAAAAAAAATTATTCCATTGATAACAGAAATGGAAATTTGCATTGATAAGTGACAGGAGTTCAGTTAAATAACTACTTAAAAATCGAGGAACTAAAAATGTGTAAAGTATATCCCTGATAACAAGTTGTATGTCTTCTATTTTCTTGCTCTTTTTCTTTTTGTAAATCAAAAAGGTTTGTAGAAAAATGGTTTTTTAGTTGAGCAAAAATTATACTGGGAAGATGCTAAGAGTAATCTGATGCACATTGCACTGAATACATATAAATAACTAAATGATTCTGTTAGACCATTAAAAATATTATTTGTTGCATGGTTGGAGGCTTATTCCTATATGGTGGGATATTACTTATTTAGTTTTATTCTGGCAGGCCAGTCAACAGCACCTTATATCTCATGTTCTTCCCATGCTTGTTCGAGCTTATGATGATACGGATGCTCGCTTGCAAGAGGAAGCTCTCAAAAAGACTCTCTCGCTTTCAAAACAACTGGATGTTCAGGTGATTACTGTTGCAATCTGCTTAATAATTCTATGTACCGGACTGGTTAGAGCTTAACATCTTATAAGGACATTTGCCCCAAGATTTCTCTTTCACTGCAATTCTCATCTCTGTTCTTTTCTCTCTTGCAGATAGTCAAGCAAGCTGTTTTGCCTCGTGTTCACGGTTTGGCCCTTAAAACAACTGTTGCTGCGGTATGTGCTCTTGCTGCTTTTAGTATGCCAGTTATCCAAATCATATAGAATTGAGATATTCTTGCAGAATCTGTGACATCACTTAAAAATGTCAAGATTATTCCCCTCTCCTAAATAAATATGTATGTAAATGCTTGCTTGTGACTTATTAATAATAAAGTAGTGTGACATTAACTTTTCTCTACACCGTTACTCTCACTAAAAATGAATTTGTCAGTCCAAAAGCTACATCTTTTTTCTTGTGTTGACAGGTCAGAGTGAATGCTCTGTTATGTTTCAGTGACATGGTTCATGTACTAGACAAGAGTGCTACTTTAGAGATCTTGCAAACTATCCAACGATGCACTGCCGTTGATCATTCTGCTCCAACTCTGATGTGTACCCTTGGGGTTGCAAACTCAATATTGAAGCAGGTTTGTGATATTACCTATCTTTGTGGTGATGGAAGACATTATCAATATACTCTTCGCCTTACCTGGACCATCTCTTATTCTTTGTACCAGCATGGAGTTGAATTCGTAGCGACACATGTTCTTCCACTACTCATACCTCTTCTCATCACCCAACAATTGAATGTACAGCAGTTTGCAAAGTATATGCATTACGTGAAGGATGTATTGAGGTAGGATTACCATCTTTGCCACAATAATACTTACCATCTCTCACACATTTGTTTCTTTACAATGCTTGTTCTAGGCGCGGCTTAATTTGAGTTTCCGACCTCTGTACAGGAAAATAGAAGAAAAACGAGGGGTGACCTTAACAGACACTGGATTGCCTGAGGTGAGACCATCACCTACAGCTGTGGGGCATCCATTAGGACAAATGAATAAACCCATTTCCACTGTTCCATCTACCACAAAGCGCAATTCTGCATGGGATGAAGATTGGATACCTTCAAGGGTAGCTCCGCCTTCGACTACAACATCAACCACTCAGCCTGCTGTGCCTAATCAGCCAGCTCGAGGCAACTCTACCCAGCAGCTTCCTTCATCATGTCCTGCAGTTGATGTTGAATGGCCTCCTAAATCTTCTTCGAGTGCTCCAACTCAATTTGGCGACTTAGATGTTCTAAATGGAAACAAAAGCCCATCAAATGCAAGTTTAGACGATATAGATCCTTTCGCTAACTGGCCACCAAGGCCTAGCAGCACTCCAAGTATTTCCAGCTCCATGAACAACGGCACCTCTACAGTTAACAAATACGGGTCCACCGATAGTGCAGCTACCACCAACGGTTTGAACTTTGAATCTACGTCCTGGGCCTTCGGAACACAAAACCAGAACCTGAATCAAGGAATTAATTCATCTGCAAACGCTGGAAGTAGCATTGGTGGATTTAATTCACAAAACACCCTTGGACATATGAAGCAAAACCATGGCATTTCAGCTGTTGTCTCTCCCCCTGATAAGGCAGCAAACTTGGGATCCATATTTGCTTCTAACAAAAACGAGCACACTGGACTAAGGCTTGCTCCGCCTCCCACCACCGCCGTTGGCAGAGTTAGAGGACGAGGGCAGGGGAATCAAGGGCAAACCAGGTCTAATGCAACATCACTCTCAGGGCAAAAGAAATCTCAGCAGCCCCCTCTACTGGATTTGCTGTAGTTCCACCTATACGATTTATGTCCAAGTTAGAGATTTTGTCATCATCTGCTGTGGATTGAAAAAGTTGACGTTTCCAGTGCTTGCTTGATAGACGGATTGTCCTCTGAGATAGCGAGGTTTTTGTTGCATAACATGTAATTCTATTTGTAGCATAGTAGTGTGGTATAGACTTCTTTCTAGCAGATCTTTTTCCTGTTTTTATGTTCCCTCATTTGATATGTTGATTATTATTTTTGTAATCTTTTCAACACCTGTTAACGGGGACCGTAAATAATAAATTGAGGTTATACGTATGTACTAGGGAAATCCAATAATTGTAATTTGAATTAACATCATTTTAACTTGATTTAGTTGGTTTTAATCCCTCCAGTTTGATGTTGGAAAAACTAAAGAAGAAAACATTCGGGTATTATTCAGCTTTGGAGCATGAGTCGACGACCAGGGGATCTGTCTGGCGTGTGCTCGGCGAGACCTCAAAATAACGTAGGAAAATGAGACGATGATGGAGGAGAAGCAAGCTTCATCATGAAGAGGTAAAATGTTTGTTCTGCTCAATCAATGTTGATGATTAATTTGATAAGCATGGAACAAGTCAATAAGTTTTGAAAACAAAGCAAACTAGCATATGCTCCTCATAGCCTGCTGCTCAACTTATGCTCGAGTGCTGTCATTTGCCTCGACTGCTGGCTAATAATGGAGGTCGTGGATGGATTCTTTGACAAAACAATTTCATATCCATCGTAATACGACTCCATGCCTTCATCCATAATCTGCCAAACTAACCCCCCTCCAATTCCTCCATTTCTGGCGCATCTATAGATGCTGCCATAAACGGCATTCAAGAATGCGTCTCTTGATGCCATGCTGAACCCTGGATTTTTACTCGACTTTCCAAATTCACCAAAAATCATTGGTTTTTTCAGAACGGTCCTAGAGTCTGCCCAGTGACTTATGATCCACTTCCGCATGAATCCCATCTGAGCACCATCATCATGCCCTGATAGCCTGAAACGAAATTTTGTTGGTATAAGAATGATTAGCGCCTTTGTTTTGATGGATTAGGAGCAAAGAACATGTTTAATAATTACCAGATATCAGGATATGCATGGATTGTAGTGAAATCAATCTCCTTAACAAGATTGTTGCTGATGAAATCTGTTCCAACTTGGTAACCTGGATTGTACTGTTTCCTGCGTGGAGACGAGTCCCCGTAGAATCCTTCCATGCCGATTCCTAGAAGATGCTTCGTGTCGATGTATTTTACGTATGAGGCCATTTCTTGTACCCAAGTCTGCAGAATGAACAACGGTGCATAACTTATTTGTCCTAATTACACTTTTTTTTTTTTTAAAGTTCGAAGGTTTTGGATTTACAGTGAGAGTCTTTCCAGAAGAATCAGATTGACAACGAGGTTCGTTTATGAGTTCCCAAGCCATGATTGTTGGATCATCTTTATAAGCAACTCCACTGATTGAGTTGATTCTTGTTAGCACTTTCTGTAGTAACCATACAAAAGTAAAAATTGTGGTTATTGGTTTCCTTTGAACTCAACTAACAAAAAATAAGCTCAATGTATTCATAATCAAGTTGAAGTTTGATTTTGTTCTACAACTTTGGAATCCCATAACTTAATTCGCCGGAAAATGAGAATGGTGCAAAATATATGATACGTCATCATTTCTTGTTTTTCGAAAAATAAGATCAGAATTGGACCTATTGCGAATAATAAGATTAGATTGAAAATCTTAAATTCTAAATTTTGGGACAAAACTGAATTTTAAATTTGTACAGTCAAACAAGGGTAACCACTATATATACAAAAGGTGAATAAAAATTCAATATATTTGACTTGGTAATGTAAAGGTGTGACAAATTAGTGAGTTGGAGTTCATACCTTGATATGGTTCTTGTAGTATCCCTTGACAACCACATTGGTGTAGAAATCATCATCACTGCTTATTTGCACCCCTGCATTTCTAGCCCAATTCACATATGCACCCTTCCCTCCATAATCTTTGTAATTATTTACCAAACTTAAAATCAAATGAACTCTATATTTTGCTGCCTCTGAAACCACAAAATCAAGCGCCTGCAACAATGCATGTGTGATATAACTCCGTTGAAACTTTTTAGATGAGATGAAATTCTTTTAATGATAATACCTGGAAGACTTTTTCGTCGTAGACTCCGGGTGATATCTGGAGAGCGCCGTAGCCACCGTCGGAGAAGGCCCAAGTGCGGCAGACGGTGAGAGAGGCGGCGGAAGCGTGTCGGAAGACGTCGGAAACTTTGTACCGTTGGGATGGATCAGAGGCAACCTGCATCATCCAATAGGCGTTGAATCCATTGAAGAGAAATGGGGAGTTGTTTAGCATGAATTGTATTCCTTTGGTTTGAACAAAGGTTGATGATGGACTCTTTCTTGCATCCAATGATGATATGAAGAAAAAGAAGAGTGAGATTATCAAAATGCATGGGGCACTAATTTTGTTGAAGGAAGCCATTAATTATTTGGATATTATGAATTTTCAATTAGAGACTAATAAGAATATATATTATGAGGAAGATGGAGAGGAGTGTGTGGGCATTTATAGGAAACGTTACACAAAACCTTGAAATTAATTTATAATTTAAAAATAATCAGAAGATGAGGAGACTATTGAATATTATATATATTGAAATTGCCACCTTAAACTATTTTTTATTTTAATTTATGCTATATCACTCATTTGCTATGTATATTGAAATTGTTTTGGTGTTCATATTATCACCTTCATCGACGTGTTGATTAATTATCATTTAATGACAATATTATGCACTTAATTATTTGACTGATAATATATTAATGCCATATGATACGAATTTTTATAATTACTGAACCTAAATTAGATTATATCTATATTGAATCTGTGGTTTAATTAGTAGAAATCCAATTGATTATGTTGCCTAACATGTACGAGTGATTCAATTCTGACTAAATAAGTAAATATTAGTCCTCTGTTCATAAAAATTATGCAAATTTAGATTGACACATTTAAAAAAAAAAAAAAAGTAAAAGTATTCTGAGAGTAATAATTTATTAATAAAATAATTGTGCGTGAATCTATATATGTAATTATGTGAATTGGTGGGACATTTATAAGGGTACTGATAAAGGCAATGGGGAATGCAATTGAAGTTGACTCAAGAGAGTAAAGAAGGATGCTCTAATTCCAAAAATACAACGCTAACAACAAAGCACAAGAAAATGAAGTAGAAAATTATCGTTTTACTGTGGGATACACAGCTTTCCCACTCATGAAAAAAGAAAGAATATATATTATAGACCCTCTTCAATTCATTTCTTAATATATACTGAATTGAAAAATAACAAGCCATTTGGAGGGAAAACTGTCATTTTTTAGGGGAGATTTCCAACAGATCTTGCCAGTAATTTCTATGGAAACTCGACAAGATATTGTGCATGCAACGATAAATTCTTGGAATATATGAAAACACTGCAAGTTGATGAGGTTAATAAAGAACATAAGGTTGCAAGCTCACAATTCGACAGTTGAATATAATGAATTAAAAGAATTTTCAGAATGAATTGCAAGTGTTGGAGATGTAGCCTTGGATGTTTATAATGATGATCATGCGATTATTTAGATTCTTGTAGATCTTATACTAGAATCTTCATGTGAACCGATTTCATCCACGGTGCAGAACACTGTTAATGAAATCTCCCCAACGGAAGCGTTTATGTGGCTTTTAAGTGCGATTTCACTAACAACCGATCAAAATCAGCTTAATGAAACTGCAAAGTGTTTGATTATGTGAAGATTTCGGCAGAACTTCCCTGAGGCTGAGAAAACTTGCATTTAAACGAAAATGGTGGCATATTTATAGGCATTTCTACAAGCAGGTGGTGGCATACACCTTGCCACACTTCTTCCGGAGCTTACAAGTGTTCCTAACCGCTTAAACAAGATAATTACAACGGAAAATTGACTAAAAATGATGAAAGCAAGGTCTTGGTGATCATTCCCAATTCAGGCGAGCAGCACTTCACACCTGACGATCAGCTTATTGGGCGAGCAGGTGAGCTGCTCGCCCATTATAAGAATTGTAAGACCTGCTCGCCTATTTTGGGTAAATAGGCGAGCAGGTGTGCTGGGCAGGTGGTTGAGCGAGCAGGTGAGCTGCTCACCCTTTCCTTTCTGGCACTGCTGCTCGGCCATTTCTTGTTAGTTCAATGATTCTTCTTTTCTTGTATTGATCTTCTTTGGTTTTGCCCATATTCATCATGCTTGATTAGTTATTTTGGGACACGTCATCCGTTATTCCGCTGATTACTTCCTTAATCATCTGGATTAGATTATTTCATCAACAGTTGCCCCTTAGCTTGATGTTTGTTTGAATCTTCAAGAGGATAACAATTATCAAGCTATTTGGGTTATTCGTGACATTTCCTCGTGGTGTGGAAGTAATCAAGGATTCCTCGTAACCTGTAAATATTTGGAGTATGGATATAATGAAGGACCCCCGTGGCCTCGTAAAAAACCTAGCCGTAAACCACCCTTGTGGATAAACCGGCCGTAGGAAAAAAGAGATACCAGGGTGTACCCTCACATATCCATGCCCAAATGATGTTAAACACTAAAAATTTGGTTAGTGTACACTTGGATTGTCAAGATTGGCGATCAGCGGCTTGGATGTAGGCGAGCATGGGGCGAGCATCTCACTGGGCGATCAGGTGAGCTGCTCGCCTGAAAGTGACGATCAGCACATCGAACGAGCAGGTGAGCTGCTCGCCTGTTTCGGCGAGTTTCCAGGTGCGGAATACTAAATGTCTTTCCCTAAAATCGCGCTCCACTTTCCTTACTTTTTAAAAGTTTGTGATTTGGCCCCTGAATAATTGCAAATAAGGGCCTCCTCTTTTCTTTATAAATATCCGAATCCAGAACCCTCACTATCTTCTTTCGTGTTTTTCAGTCTTCGAGCGAATTCCGGCAGGTAGGTTTCTGAAAATTTGTCCGTCTTCAGCGTCTTCCAGAGAAAGGTAGTATATTTGTTCATAGTTCTTCCTCGTTTTTCTCGTTCTTCTTGTTCTTCGATCGAATCGAAGATTGAGTTGTGAATCTTCACTCGCATCGTCGGAAATCCGTGGATTTTGAAACCGTTCTTCACTGAGAGTTTGGGCTTTGGATTTGGTGTTTGTGGTTTTTGTGCCGTTAGTCGTTTCTGATGGATCGGGTATTCGGGTTTGGTATTTGATTTTTCTGATTTTGAAGCTTCCTCGCCGGAAACAATGGCGTCGCCGCCGCGCAACCCAGAAAAGAGGTCATGGTTGAATCTCGAATCCAAGACTTTTGGGATTACTCTAATTTGGCACGAAATAGGGGTACGGGGAGTTTGGTGATCGGTGCGGAGTCCCGAGAACCCGATCGGGCTGTGCAAGAGAGAAGACGAGTAGCTGAGCTTGAAGATGAACGAGCTGCTCGCCAGGATCTTGAAGCTCAAGGAGATGCTCGCCCAGAATTGGGAGCTCAAGGAGCTGCTCGCCAGGATATCTCAATTGCTGCCCGCCTGGATGCTTCAACTGCTGCTCGCCTGGATATGTTTTAATATATTGTGTTGTTATTTTTAATATAAAGAACATAGCAATTTGAAATATGAACTAATATGTTTTATTTTTAAATTATAAATTTATTGAATTTTAGTTTCATGACTATTATTTATAATCTTAATATTAAAAGGTGATAATTTTTTTAATTATTTTATGTATTATATGTATTAAAATTTATAAATAATTAATTATATTAGGTACTATGAAGTAATATCCGACTAGTCAATTGACCCTTGTGGTGGGTTGTTAGGGAGGACACCACGATGAATATCTATATGTTCTAGGTTTTTTATTTTTTTAAAAATGATGTGTGTTTTATCTTAAATTTTGTTCTTTTAAATTTTCATTTCGCACCTAAAAAAGTAACTGTTACAATGTCTAAGTTAATGTGTTATCATGTTCTTATGATGAAGCATGACCCCGTAGCACCTCATCAACTATTTCTAGTACTAGTACTGTTATTTTGATAATATACTTCCTTTATGTATGATAAATAATTAGGATTAAAGGGTTTTTTTTGTCCTATAATTTGTTAAAAAATTGAATTTGGTCTACATGAATTACACATTTTGATTTTGGTCCTATAAATTTAAAAATATTTTGATTTTGGTCCTGTAAGTTTGTTGAATGATCAAAATTAAAATATTTTCAAACTTATAGGACCAAAATAAAAAATATGTAATTTAAAGGACCAAATTCTAAATGAAGCAAAGTCATAGGATTTATATATCTTTAATCCCTGAATAATTTGTGTTATTTTATACTATTGTTCATAATATATAATTAATTTTCTTAAAATAGAAATAATTATTATTTTTGTATTTTATTATAATACACTTTTAAACATAATACTAATATATTTATTTTTACACATTATATTTATAATAATCACTTTTACATATTATATTTATTCTTTTTAAAATCACGCAAAAGACTAGTGGGCTATCTATTACAACCAGAGGGAGTTTTTTTTCTTCCTATATTGAAAATAAATTTTGAAACATCTCTGTATAACCCAATTTGCCAAGCTTGAGATATGGGCCTTCAGATAAAGTGCATATACAAAAGAAAAAAGGACTAGGATATTTCCACCCCTTTTTTTGAGTACTTCACCCACTTTTATTCTTCATTTTGGAAATAAGTTTTAAAAGATAAAATTACCCTTTAAATATATTTCACAATTAAAATCGATCAGTTCACCCCCCTCTTTCAAAACCTAGATTTGAATGATTGTCACTCCAATATTCTTTAACCATATTTTATCGAACAAAAAAGTTATAATTTTTTTTAATTTCGCAACATGATTTTAATACAAAATCATAATAGTTCTTCATATGCACATTAATGGTTTTTACGTACATTTTTCAAATCAATTTAAAAAAAAAATTCGAACATATTTGTTCCACACTGGTTGGTGGAACAAATGAAAAATGTTCGGAAAAAAAATCCGAACATTTGTAATTTGTTCGGAAAAAAATTCCAAACATTTGTAGTTTGTTCGGAAATTTTTTTCAAACATTTTGCATTTGTTCGAAAAAAATTTAAAAACTTTTGTTCGAAAATTTTGATGGAACAAATGCAAAATGTTCGAAAAAAATTTCCGAACAAAGTACAAATGTTCAAAATTTTTTTCTGAACATTTTGCATTTGTTCCACCAACCAGTGTCGAACAAATGCCTTCAGTGATTTTTTCACGTTTTTCGTCCCGTTTTGTCCGACGAAATTTTGCAAACGATTTCCAATCGATTTCCAATACCAATATTTGTAATAGTGACAACAAAAATTCATTCAAAACATACAAAATCATTCAAAACCTTTCAATATATAAACCTAATTTAAATCCTAAAACTAATAAATTCTTAAATATATTCAGTTTCAAACCCTAAAACATTTATCCATGGGTCTCCTCCGGTGGCGTGGGTCTTCTCCAGTGCGTCGGCCGTTCGAAATTCACTGATGGATTGGGTCGCGTGGGCGAGTTTCTTCAGTTTCGAACAAATGATATGAGTTTCATCAATTTTGTGTTATTAGATTGGTGGGGTGAAGTGATATGAGTTTGGGTATTTTTGGAAACTCACATGGGATATATTTATCTATTAGGTAGTGAATTGATAATTGGGGTGAAGTACTCAAAAATTGGGGTAAAAATATCCAGATCCAAGAAAAAAACGCAACAATGCATGTGAGAGTTTAAAGGGCCCAACTATATACCCCTCATACCTCCACCCAAAATATGTTTATTTTATTTTTTATATATTTTAATCAAAATTTAGTCAATATTTCAACAAAAATGTGTGAAATATATATTTGAAAAAATTTTAAAAATATTTTGTCAGTAAATATCTGTTAAACTTCAAATTAATTTTTTTTATAAAATATAGCAAAAATAAAATATGTACATTAAAAAAGTTATTTTATTTTCGATATATATTTATCAAAATTTAATCGATATTTCAACAAAAATGTGTGAAATATATGTTTGGAAAAATCTTAAAAAAAATTTGTCAATAAATATATGTCATATTTTAATTAATTTTTTGATAAAATATTGTGAAAAGAAAATATATATATTAAAAAAGTGTGTATCTAATAAGTATGGAAGGGTATATAGTCTGAGTTAAAATTAGGCAAGAGGATGTATGCAGGGGTAATTTGTTGGATCTAACTGAAATTCCTTAGATCTGATTTGAAAAATATGTAGTTATAATACTTGCAACCGGAAATGGCTGATGCCTGCATTGCATGTGCATCAATATTTATAATTTAATATATATATATATATATATATATATATCTGTATATATATATATATATTGTCTGTATTTTTTAAAGCAATAAATATAATAGTACTAGCTAGTTCTTGTGATATTCAATTGCGAAATATTGATTACATTTTTACTAATTTAGATTTGTGCTTAATTCTGCATGCATTTATATTATTATTAGGACCATTTTAAGTTTCCTTGCTAGTGACATCATGCATGGCTTTGTGAAAATCAGATATGCATGCATATATATATATATATATATATATATATATATATATATATATATAGGTGGAGCTTTAAATTAGTTAGTTTCTACAGATATTTGGATGCCTATAATTAGAAATTAAACTAAAGCCATGTAAATCGCCCACAGTTGGGTTCCCAATTATAACAGACTCTTCATTTCTAAAAAAAAGAAGTTATAAGCCCTCAAATCGAGATTCATATTATGTACACATACTACTTAACCATTTTAATGTCATTTTTTATAATACAACACACATAATAAATTAACTATATATAAATATTGACAAAATATAAGTATTCATCATATTCACGAGGCTCGAATCAGTCCATCATATCAATCTTAGTTTTTTGATTTCCGACAAGTTTGAAGGTTATAATATACTCCCTCCGTCCCAACTCTTTCTTCTAGTTTTATTATTTTTTGTAATAAAGATATAAGTGTGAAGAAAGAGTTGGGACGGAGGAAGTATTAATTTCAATGCAGCAAAAGCTGAAAATAAAAATGAGGATATAAATTATTATGATTTTATATGGAGTTGTATCAATAATCATTACTTAGGGGGCGCTTGGTATGAAAATCCTTCAATGGTAATGGGAATTGAGATATAATTGTAGTAATTATAGTAGCAAATTAGAGCAAATGAGATACATAACATTGTTTTTCCTCCTAAATAAGGTAATCAACACCCCCATATGATTACCCCCTCTTCACCTTGTAATCATCCTCCTCAATCAATCCCCAATATCACAACCAACATCTTTCTTTTTTGTCCATTTTTTCCAAAATTGGAGCACAACACTATTGATATAACCACCATAAATACAAACACACATTCAACATATGTAGGGTAAAAAAAGAAAATGAAATTCCATTCTCATTACCATTGAAGAATTTGAAACAAGCGCCCCCTTAATTATCGACGAAATGGAATATTTACAATGATTTCACTGCCTCTATTGTAAAATCATGAGTTTGATTTATCTTAGAAATTCATATATAATAATATTAACTCGATTTATTTATTTATCAATAAATTTTAGGAAAGGGTGTGGCAACATGGATGATGGAAGCCTTCCCCTAAATTAAGCTACGTACCATGCATCCACAACTTCTAATTTTAAAATTATTATTAAAAGTAGAATAAACACAGCTTTTGCTACTTATGGGGCGTTTGGTATAAAATACCTCAATGGTAATGGGAGTGGAGATATATGTATAGTAGGTACTGAGACAAAAACATTGATTTTTCTCCTAAATAAGGTAATCATTCCCCCCATTTGATTTCCCTCATCTCATCCTATAATCATCCTCCTCAATCAATCCCCCTTACAACAATCAAAAACTTTCTTTTTTGTATACTTATTCCAAAATTAGAGCACAACATTAATGATGTAACCACCATTAACATAAACTCTTATTGAACATATGCAAGGGTAAAAAAGGAAAATCAAATTTCATTCTCATTAGCATTGAGGAATTTGAAACAAGCTCCCCTTAATTTATACAAGTAATTAATTATGACATAATCACATTTTCTCTTTCTAACTTACTCGATGCTACTTCATTTATATAAGTAATTAATAATGACATAATCACATTTTCTCTTTTTAACTAACTGAACTCGATCCTACTTCATTTATATAAGTAATTAATAATGACATAATCACATTTTCTCTTTCTAACTAACTCGACGCGCAATAAATAAATAAATGAATATATATATATATATATATATATATATATATATATATATATAATTGTATACTATGACACTACTATTTCAAGTAGACAATTTTTTTAATAGTCAGAGCTCATTTTTATAAAATACTTATTAATATAGATATTTGGCTGAATTTATAAACTTTTTAAAATAATTTATAAATTGTTCAAGAGTTTATAATCTCTCTTAAAATGTTGGGTAAAATAAGATATTTAACAATTTATAAGATTTTAAAATAAATTCCTTACATAAGGTGGGAATTTTTTTTTTTGAGACATCCTAACTACTTCCTCCGTCCCAAAGGAACTTGCAAGTTTTCTTTTTCGGGACGTTCCAAAGGAACTTGCAGACCCAAAAAAAGAAATTCTTTTATAAACTTCACCATCACAATATCTATATATTTACACAAAATGCCATTACTTTTTCACTTTTTGGGCTCACATTACACTCAATCCAACTAACTTTTTCAATTTTTACATAAAATTTTACCAAATTAACCCTCAAAACACTACTTTTTTTTTTTACTTTATTCTATTTTTTCTTAATTTATGTGCCCCTCCTGCCTTGCAAATTGCTCTGGGATGGAGGGAGTAATTTTTTTTCACTAGTACCCACCCGTCTCAACTCGAACCCCGCCACCACTCCGCAACCCCTATTTTAACATATTAAAACTAATTTTCTATTAAAACTAATTTTTTTTAAATATGATAAATTAGCAAAGAACTTATAAATTGTACAAACATTTTACAACTTATAAGCTACTTAAAAATAACTTTTAAAAGTTATGTGATATTTAAAATAAATTTAGTGAAATATATCCTCTAAAATCAAATGTAGTATGTATAAATTAAGATTGTGTTCTGTGTACTAGTTCATCCTTACTCAGTGTATGTAGCTAGCTATATATTAAAATGAAAACAAATTATACAATTGGTGTGGAGGAAAAGTACGTACTGGATAAAGTTGTTCTGTCTAGTATTAATTTTTCTTTATTGGTCAAAATGATTGACTCAAATCCACAGAAAAGATCATACTTTGTATTTGATGCACATGATATTTAAAAAGAAAGTTTGTCAACCAATTAATTAATATGAGTTGCATTTGATTTTACATATATATGAAGGGTACACAAAATGAAGAGAAACAATACAATTAAGAATGAAATAAAACGTAGCTCCTTAATTTTCCCCATGTCTTGTGATGAAATACATGAACATACAGTACTTGATTTAATTTAATTTAATTAATTCCTCCCATGCATGTTTAATTTCTTCCACGTCTTGCGTTCTTCATTGCATGATGATGATGTCCTCCGGTGATGACCATGGCCGCATCATGATGATCTAGATAACGTCGAGTTAAGGACATTAGATGTGACATTAATGTACTCATGGCATGTGATTGGGAGGACATGATCCTGGCGATGGAAGGAGTTTGAGCTAAAACGATGTCGTAACCATCACTGTATGCATCCATGCCTTGTGCCATGAGCTGCCAAACCAAGCTTCCGCTCATTGTACCTCCGCTGACCCTTGCATATCTGTATATATCAGCGTACACATTTCCCATGTACCCCTCTCTTTCCTGCTCATTAAAACCCGCATCTTTGCTCGATTTTCCGAATTCCGCCATCACAAGTGGCTTCTTCACTATGCTTCTTGCGTCTTGCCAGTGATTCCACATCCATCTTTCCATGAATTCCATTTGTTCCTTTTCACTTTTACCAGATAGCCTGCATGCAACAATTTTTTTTAATTATTAATTAATTAAGTAATCACTTTTTATTGTATTTGTAATTTAGCTAGCTAGGGACGATGTACTAATTTTATATAATTAAACAGCTACTTTATCAGTGAACAGATCTCATAATTATATTACATTATATTCCTTCGATATATAGCATTAAATCATATAAAGTAATTAATTTTCATTCTGAATTAATTAATATTTGTGTTTCTTGACATTGAAATTGTAACTTCATAGTTTAATATTGTTTAAATTGATCTTCTGTAGATCGAATTTCAATACGATTAATTAAAAGGTGTAAAGGAAGTTAATAATTTTCTTAATATTTGTCCACATTTATTTTAATAGTAGAGAGTACTAGCTATTTAATCTATAAAAGTCATGCATGTTGACATATAAATTAATCATCGTCAGCATCTTACTATATTTAGAAAGTCTGCCTGCTTTTCGATCGTAAATTCTTGCAGGTTTTGATGAACAATATTATTTTTATGTGCCTTCTAACTTCCCCCACCAAATTAATTATATTTAATTATCTAACTACTGATCAAATTAGTCATGCCCATATTATAATTAAGACCGTTTGTGTACGTATATAACGTTGACTTCATCATAAGTCATTGAATTTCGTATATGTTTGCAACCATTTTCTTAATTATATTAATTCTCGATTTCTTTTTTTAAAATAAACTACGACACTCAAAAAAAAAAAAAAAAATTTAATGGATGAAAGGAGTAGTATTTAATTACCATATATCAGGGTAAGCGTGTATGGTAGCGAAATCGATTTGAGGGACAAGATTATTGGAGATGAAATCAGTTCCAACTTGATAACCAGGATTAACTCCCTTTCTTTGGGGCATTGTGTCTCCATAAAATCCTTCCATCCCTATCTCAACCAAGTGTTTTCTGTCCAAAGATTTCACAAATCTTGCCATTTCTCCAACCCAACCCTGCATGCATGCATGCACATATATAATTAAATGATCATGGTATATATATAAAAAATATTTATTTATAAATTAGAGTACGTACTGACATATATATATATAATTAATAATTAATAATAAAAGTAATATTATAATAACGTACGTTAAGAGTTCGTCCAGAGTAATCAGCTTGGCAGCGGGGCTCATTCATGAGCTCCCAAGCCATGATTGTCGGTTCATCCCTGTATGCAACTCTAGTTATCGTGTTCAATCTTGTCACTACTCTCTGCAAATTAATTAATATATATATATAATTAATCAATTGAAATAAATAAATAAATAAATAAATATTTACTATAAGTACGTACGTAACTTAATTACCAAATTAATTAATTAATTAATAAATAAAATTACAAGTACCCTAATGTGATTCTTGTAATAATCTTTGAGTAGGGGATGCGTGTAGAAATCATCCTCCCCATTAATTCTAGCTCCTGCATTTCTACCCCATTCGGCATACTTGGCTCTCCCACCGAAATCCTTGTAGTTATTCACCAAGCTTAATATCAAACGAATCCCATACCGTCTTGCTTCAGCAATCACAAAATCCAGCCCCTATTATATACACATGTACAACATTAATTATTAATAATATAATTAATTAATTAAATGGATGTACGTACAAATTAAATAGAATGATCTTTACTTGGAAGACACGTTCGTCGTAGGTTCCAGGAGAGATCTGGAGAGCTTGATCGCCGCCATCGCTGAAAGCCCACGTCCTACAGACAGTGAGGCCGGCGGCCGAGGCTTCCCTGAAAACCTCTGACACCTTGTAGCGTTGGGAGGGGTCGGCAGCAACGTGCATCATCCAATAAGAATTGAAGCCATTGAAAAGAAAAGGTGATCCTTGTAGAATAAAATGGGAGCCTCTTGTTTGCACAAAACCCAAGTTTCTTGGAGCCTTATTAGGTAATTCTTGACAATTAAGGCAGCTTAATGCAAGGAGAAAAAGAAATATGGAAATTAGAATCAAATTACTTGTGGAAGCCATTTTCGAGGATGTATATATGTATGTATATGTTGATTTGGTGTGAGTAGTGCATGCGTTCAAGGTTCTTGCATTGCATGGATATTTATAGTGCATTTGGTGATAACGGGCTTACTAAAAATAGAAAGAGTAGCGGGATTTTTCGGTGGAGTGTGGAGATCTGATATTGTTGCCTTTTCTTTTTCTTTAATGTGGTTAGAGAAATTCAAGTTTTATTATGGTAAGGAAAGAAAGGGATTTAGGGTTTATGTAAAGTGAGAGAGAGAGAGAGAGAGAGAGAGGTTATAATGGTTGGTGGTCAGTTGAAGAAATCACGGGATTGGTGATGCTAAAAATAGATTGCTTATCGGCCATGTGGGTCGTTTTATCTATTTAGGGAAGTTACATAACTAAAAATTTCATGAAAATATTCCGCCCCATGTGATGAGGAATTTTAAACATTTGCATCAAACTATATGACTTCCTTTCCTTTTTACTTTCTATTCTCTTTCGAATACTTTGTAGGAAATTTTTTGAGAAAAATACTACATTCATCCTGCAAAAGTTTGCTGTACTATTGAAAAAACAGTTTTTAAGAAAAAATATATAGTAATAAGTAGAATGTAGATTGTGAGGTAGAAATTTTGAGGATGAAGATCTAAATGAATATTTTTATTTTGAGAGTGTGGAAATTTTTATGGGACAATCTAAAAAGGAAAATATGCAAACTTTTGTTGGACAGATGTAGTAATACCAAAAAAAATATTTGTTGCGAAAATTATAGAGTATGTATTGAGTGAAAATAATTCATGATAAGCTTATAATGAACTAGTTTTAAAGTATTAAGCATTTAATAGGGTGTATCAGAATATGTATCAAAAGTTGAGATCGATATAGAATTTAATTGACATCAACAATTGATACACCTGATTAGATTTTTGATACACTTGGTTAAATGTTTGATACTTTAAAACTGGTTCATGGTAAACTTATTATGAACTATTTTCATATAAAATTTTGCCAATTAAAGATATAATGTAGGAGATATTGTGAAATTGATTCTCCAAGAGACAAATGATATAAACGAAGAAATTAAAACAACAATCATATATAACGCAAGAATTTGATGTTAAGAAACTCCATAACCGAGGAAAAATTTAAAGTCCACGAGATCAACATCATTGTATGATTTTTTTACCCTCTCTCTCGCACAATACCTCCACACTATCACCGATTTATGATGTAATTGTATAAAATTTAATAAGCAAGTGAAAAGTAATAATTACTTAAAATATTTCTCGTGTATATGTATCTTCAAAATAAAAAATTGATTGATATATATACTTCGAAGTCGAAATAAAATATGGGCCAATGAGAAATAGTAATGGAAGTAGAACCCTAAAGTGTTTGTCATTAAAATGTGGGCCAGCCTTCTTCACTTTTGTTTTTTGCAGATTAGGCCCAACGAAGAATACCCTCAGGCCCCAACATTGCTAGATAGTGAAATGATAAGCAGATCGTGAATCGTGATCAAAAGGCCATTTTCTATTTTTAATAATTTTAATAATAATTATAGTAATATATAACATGTGTTATTCTGCTTAAAATGTTCATGAGTTTTAAATTTAATTTATGAGTTTGTTTGATATATTCAAGTTTGGATGATATATTTTCAATCAAATCAAATATAATATCAACTTTAATTAATTTAAGTTTTCTTTTTTTTTTCTTTTCAAAATCTTATTTAAGCTTATATTAATATTATTAGCTCGAGTACGTACCAAGCATAAAAGTCATGCAACGATATCTAAACAAAAAATGAATTATTTATCAAACCATATATATTCAATTGTTTTAAAAATAATTTTGGTGTATTTTCAACGTTGTTAGCATAAGAATTGGGGGGCAGAAAAGAAAGAAGCCGCCATTAAACTTGCAAAAAGGATTTAGCTAGCTTTTAGCCGTCATTAATTTGTAGAGCGAAGCAATCTAAATTTAATATATGGCAGAAACTTGCACGTATAGAGTGCCAAACAAGTCCTTCCAACCATAAAAATGCATTGCATCAAATTAACGACGTAATTAGGATTTTCGTGTGTATATTCATTAATTATGTATTACTCCTTGTATATATAGTAAGACTACAACTCTTTTATATGGCTTTTAATAATATTATGGCTCATTTGGTTCGTAAGATAAAAATATCTATCCGCAAAAAATATCCATGTTTTTTACGGATAGATATTTTTATCTTACGAACCAAATGAGCCCTTGGAGACGTTTCTCACTTTTTGAGTCCCTTTTCTATAAATAGTACAAACAGCACTCTACATATTAATCAGCATATATACATATATATATTTTTTTAATTAACTTTACATGTTTAAATTAAGTAATTGCCCTTTACTTTATACAATGTCGTATTTTAATGAACTATCACAATTTTTTAAACAAATCAATAAAATGTTATAGAAAACTTAGTCCTTGGGGGATGGAGTATGTAAAGGCCTATATTCCTGCAATTGACTGAGTTTTTATTAATTGCCTATAGTCCATTAACTTAAAAGGCTTACGAGAAAATCTAGACCTGATCTATTCAAATAAATAAATTTCTAAAAAAGTCTAGCTTAACTTGTTAAATAAAAATCAAGTCGGGCTAGGATTTTTGTAGAACAAATCGTAAACGCTGGTCGGGTAGTCTGAATTATTCTCAATGCTAGTTGTAAAACTATAGGAAATGAAAAGATGTGTAGGGGAGGGTTTTTTAATTTTGTTTAAATTTTTAGGTTTAGTAATTAATAAAGGGAAACATGTCTGCTTGCTTTCTTATCTTTTCATTTCTTTCTATATTTTGTCAACTAAAGGCTGTTGTGGCCCATTAATTTAGTAAGTAACGATATATATAGGGATATGTGCATTTCAAAGTATTTGGCGCTCTTTCTCCGTTCTACGTGATCAAATATATTTGGATGCAATAATAATTGCTCATTGTTTTGTTTCATACTTCAATGTTTAATTAATATGATTCTCAAACTATTGTTCTCGATCTTAATTTATTACATTTATTTACTTAATTATTTTAAAAATAAGTTTATTAGTGATATTGTAGAGACATATATATACAATCAATCACCTATTACTAAGAAGATTGTCTTTAATTTATAGTTATAATTAAGCACACAATTATTATTTTTGGTGAGGAAGCTAGAGAATTTCCCTCAATCAATCATTGACCCCTTAATCGGGATGAAATATAAATAAATCAAACATTGTGTTCGAGTGGATGATACTTGTTAAAACGAAACAAAATATTTCAATTCTTAGGACAAATCTCCACAATATTTAAGTGAAAACAATACACATTAACTAATTATAGTATTAATTGGTATTGTGATAGTGTTAGTGTTAGATATGTATATATATTATTAAGTGCTTTAAGGAAAAGGTATGAACTCCATTATAATGGGATATAAATAGCTTTATATATATTTAACTTTGAAATTCTGGGGAGTATCGAAATTAATTATTATGGTAAGAAAAGGGAAATCAAAGTCTTAGTCGTAAAGAATGGTATAAAGAGAGAGGATCTTTCTTTCCATGCATAATCCCGAGATATATATATATATATATATATATATATATATATATATATAAACTCCAAATTAATTTAATTACTCCAAATTAATGTTAGGCGCCGATAGATAGATCATACCGCAATCCAAGGAAACGAAGGATGGGGATCCACCGCCATTCGCGCCTTCCTCTAATTTTACTACAAATTACTGTTTGTTTCATTTTTTACACTTTTTGAAAAATCACATTCATGAAAATTAATAAAATATATACTAATTCATGGAATAAAAGATGTAGCGTAGTAATTAATAAGAATGATTCTCTTTGTTTATTTGTAAACAAAATATGCTCATATACTAGTTTTTTTTAGGTAAATGAAATTGTTTAAATTACTCCATTGAGATTTTTTTTGTCCCATAACTTATTGAGTGTCCGTTTTATGTCTTAAAATTTTTACCTTTTCGATTTTGGTCTTGTAATTTTTTGGGCTTGTCCAATTTTGATTATATTTTTACCAAAAAAAGTGAAAATAATACTCTCTCTGTCCCAAAGGAACTTGCAAGTTTTCCTTTTCGAGACGTTCCAGAGGAACTTGCAGACTCAAAAAAGGAAACTCTTTTATAAACTTCACCCTCACAATATCTACATATTTACACAAAATGCCATTATTTTTTCACTTTTTAGGCCCACGTTACACTCAATCCAACTAGCTTTTTCACTTTTTACATAAATTTTTACCAAATTAACCCTCAAAACACTACTTTTTTTACTTTATTCTACTTTCTTCTTAATTTGTATGCCCCCCTCCTTTGCAAATTGCTCTGGGACGGAGGGAGTATTATTTTTTACCATACACGGTGCACATGATAGTTGAATTTAAAACTTTTCATCATTCTTGCTGATATTTTATTATTTTTTATTAGTATTTCAATAATTTAGAAAAAATAAATAAAAAATACAAAATGAAAGAAAATTTGATTATTTTGGCAGTCGAATCAGCAAGAGTACCGGAAAACCCTGAATTCAACCACTACATGCTTCATGTATAGCAAAAAATGATATTATTTACATTTTTTTGGTAAGAATAAGACCAAAATTTTACAAATCCAAAGAGTTACGAGACCAAAATTAAAAAGTCAAAATTTTTGGGATAAAAAACGGACACTCAATAAATTATGGGGAAAAAAACTTTTTATCTCGTACTCCATTCGTCACATAGAAAAATGAGGTTGTTTTTATTCATTACACTAAAAGTATTTTCATTCTTTTTATTTCAATAATACAATCATTATATTTATGTATAAATTCCACAATAATTTTATTATATTTTTAAATATGTGTGCAAATAAACGACACGAGTAAGTGGGTATATAATATGCATTGGGGTTATGTTGCGGGTTTTTCAGTTAAATGTGTGTTCCTTTATCGGTTATTGGCATGAGAGAGGCTGTGGTGGGGGGGGCAATGACCCAATCACACCAGACCACCACCATCATTTCAGCTCCTCTTTTCATTTTTTCATCACTACCATATATATATTACTAATCATCATTAATTATTATTATTATTAGTTAATTTATACTTTTCATTAATGATTTAATTCCTAACATAATAATGGCCATCCTCATTCCCATCTAAACAGTAAATATTTCATGGCAAAAATCATACTTAATCAATTTACGACAGTATTAATTGTACTCCTCCATAAATTATGCAGGTGTGGTCTTTTGATATTATGACCACATATATATAGCTAGGTGGCCGGACATTCCTTTTTGACTAATTAAATATGCAGAAAAGAGGGAATTCATTCTTCACGTGAAAATTGAAATTCACTTCGTATGTATGTATGATATTGGAAATGGAATTTAATTAATTATATGGGTTTTTTAGTGTGTGATTGATCCATAATACTTACTATTCAGAGTTTTTATGCTTGAAATACAATGCAACCACTGCATGCAATTAATGCATAGTTTCTGATGATTTGGCCATTTAATTGTAGTAGCTGCTAGTATGGCATAAAGGTTATTTATGGCCATATGGTCTAGGTTTCACTTGATATATATATCATATGCTGATTATAGAGTATTTGATCAACCGTATAAAACTGATTTTTTTTTAGCTAGGCAAAATATATCATGAATCTAACAAATTTTATCGTGAAAATAATTTTGATAGTGTCAATTGTTAATTTTTTTAATCTTAATTTATAATATATATAATTTTGAAGGTGGGTAAAATTCAATTGAAGATAAGTTAGTCCAAACTTCGTTGATTCTAATTAAACTGGTAATTATGTTTTTAATTTGATAATTAAGCTGAATTATAGTACTCAACACAACAGTTGAATCAACTAACAAATTTTTATCGACAGTTGAATTTCCATAATAATAGCAGCAGTTGAATGTATCCAAAATTAAGGCTTAATCAACGTTGTTGCAACTTGCAATGGCCTCCTATATAAACCCTTGCATGTACCAACTCAGTTCATCAACCATAATAATAATGTCTTGTTCCTATTTTGTCCTGCTCTTCCTCTGTTTTGCATTCCTCTGCAACTCACCACCTGTGGCTGTTCTAGCCAAGCCAAATTACACGGATGCCCTTGCCAAATCCATTTTGTTCTTCCAAGGACAGAGGTCCGGCAGCCTTCCACCTCAGCAGATCTCTTGGAGGCGTAGTTCCGGCCTTTCAGATGGCCGTATGGCTGGTGTACGTTTATTATTTTTTATTTTATTTGCTACTACTTATTTCTTTACATGAATGAATGTAATAAAAACGTTGTGTTCTGCAGGTGGACTTAACCGGCGGCTACTACGACGCCGGCGACAATGTCAAGTTCAATTTTCCGATGGCCTTCACCACCACAATGCTGTCGTGGGGGGCCGCCGAATACGGGAAGAAGATGGGCCCGCAGTTAGGCGATGCTCGGGCCGCCATCCGTTGGGCCACCGATTACCTTCTCAAGTGTGCCCGTGCCACCCCCGGAAAACTCTACGTCGGCGTCGGAGACCCAAATGCAGACCACAAGTGCTGGGAGAGGCCCGAAGACATGGAAACTCCTAGAAACGTCTACTCTGTTTCAGCAAGCAATCCGGGCTCCGACGTCGCCGCCGAAACCGCCGCCGCGTTGGCCGCTGCATCCATCGTTTTCCGGCGAGTCGATCCCAAGTACTCGAAACTTCTATTAACAACCGCGAGGAATGTGATGCAATTTGCGATCCAGCACAGAGGGTCGTATAGTGACTCTCTTGGCTCTGGTGTCTGCCCCTTTTATTGTTCTTATTCCGGCTACACGGTATATATAATTCTCTCTCTCTCTCTTTTCCCATATCTTCTCCTTCTCTCTCTTGATCAAGGACATGTTTGTTTGGTTGTAGGATGAGTTATTATGGGGAGCAGCATGGCTATTCAGAGCAACTAATGAGGTTTATTACCTAAATTTAGTAAGATCATTAGGCGCTAATGACGGAACAGACATTTTCAGCTGGGATAACAAGTACGCTGGAGCTCGTGTCCTTCTTGCAAGGGTAATTACAATTAATACAACAATTTTCAATTTTCTTTCGATCGAGCTAGGAAGGTTAATTAACATGCGGCTTTGCAGAGAGGTTTAGTGGATAATGATCGGAATTTCCAATCATACAAACAACAAGCAGAAGATTTCATGTGTAGAATATTGCCTAACTCCCCTTCATCCTCTACACAATACACACCAGGTTAATTAGCCTCAGAATCCTCTAAAAAAATAGTATCTTTTATTTTTTTGTAATTTCAAACTCTTAATTTTCAAATTTATATTGCAATTGCAGGAGGTTTAATGTTTAAGATGGGTTCAAGCAATCTCCAATATGTAACATCAATATCTTTCTTGCTTACAACATACTCCAAGTACATGGCAGCCTCCAAGCACACATTCAACTGTGGGAACGTCGTCGTTTCTTCAAAGACTCTGCGCGTCCTGGCTAGGAAACAAGTATGTATATATATATATGAAGCTTATTTTAATCACATGAATTTATTGATTCTAAAATGTTTTTAAAATATAAAATGCAGGTGGACTACATATTAGGTGATAATCCGATGAAAATGTCATACATGGTGGGATATGGGAGTAATTATCCAAGGAAAATTCATCACAGGGGGTCATCTTTACCCTCAGTAGCAGTGCACCCAGAATCAATTGGATGTGACCCTGGATTTCAGCAATATTATTACACGTCGAACCCGAACCCGAATACGTTAATCGGGGCAATAGTTGGAGGACCCAACCAAAATGATTTCTTCCCGGATGAAAGAGGGGATTACACTCATTCTGAGCCTGCTACTTATATTAATGCTGCTATTGTTGGACCATTAGCTTACTTTTCTGGGACTAAATGATAATCACTATTTGTTTCTTTTGACAATTTGATGATATATATATAGTGTTAGTTTTCTGAAATTGAAGTGTGTAAATATGTATGTGTGTGTGATCATCACTATTCATATATGCCTGGAAACAGGCATTGTCAATATCACAAAATTATGTTTGCTTCAACACAAATTTATGATTGATCCTATTTCACTTAAATTTACGCGGGGAGCTTCAGTGAAACAAAACTTAACACATGTTATTCTAAATTTTACTATATATTTATACACTATGAATAAAATATTTGTAAATACTATCGTAAAATGGAATACTAAAAAAAGATATGCAAACATACTTCCTAGTTAAAAAAAAAAAACTCAAATTTTATCTTTTTTAAAACCCTTAAAAATGGTTCCAATGAAATAATATTTTTAAAAAAAAAGAATGAGAATAAAGTTGTAGACAGGTGAAAATGGAAAGTGTGAATAAATTTGGGAGATGGAGGGAATATATTTTACATCAACAATATAAGTATATTTTGTACACTTTTTTTTTCACTATCCATATTTAGTACTAGCATATATCTCGCCAACCAATAATTGTAATATTATAAAAGTAATTATTTCTTAATTTAATTCAATACAAAAACATTAAAAATGATAAATATTTTGAATCGAAGAAGTATACATGTTGCCGCGACTGTTGGATGAAATGAAGGGGTAGAAAATAAATTCTATGGTAATATAATCTGTTTGTTTATTGCAATTTTTTTGCTAAATTATTTAGAAGGAATATTTATTAAAATAGGGAGTGCAAATGACCTGGGCCATTTCTTTAAGGCCTTTTTTTTAGCCCACGTTTAATTAATTCTGGGTCCAAAACGGGCGGTTGATATCTTAAAGGCCCATGAATCAAGCCCAACCCACTTTTGGAGCGCAACCCAACCCAATACGTTAATTGACTAAAATACAAAGCTCAAATCTACCAGACTCTCAGTACCTCCGTCGTGATTGTGAAGAGGGATTTGGTGATTCTGGTAAGGGCAACGATTTCGGCACAAAACCGATTTGTGAAGGTATAATCGATTTATGTATGTTAATCTGTGCTTCAACCGCCCCTTATTTTGATGTTGACATTTCCTTTCATCAATTGCAGTTCATTGAAATCAAAAGATGAGGCCAATTTTGATGAAAGGGCATGAAAGGCCCCTAACGTTTTTGAAGTACAATCGTGACGGCGACTTACTCTTTTCTTGCGCAAAAGATCATAACCCTACCGTGTGGTTTGCTGATAATGGCGAGCGTCTCGGTACATACCGTGGCCACAACGGCGCTGTTTGGACCTGCGATATCTCAAGTAATCTCACGTCTTTCTTTTTTCTCCGTTTTAGCTGCTGTATTTGGATTGTTTGATTTATTTTTTATTTTCCTAGTCTTTTTGTTGAGTAGCATGGGTGTAGCAACGAAAAATTTTCTCGTTGAGAAATTTCTTATTACAGTATAAAACTTGAGCAGAGACATCAATTTTATACCATTTACTGCCGTCTCCTTGATGTGATATTTCAAAATTAATAATTGACTGTTTGTGTTGTTTATAGGGGATTCAACAAGGCTTATAACCGGAAGTGCAGACCAGTCTGCAAAAATATGGGATGTCAAATCAGGAGTTCCACTCTTCACTTTTAACTTTGACTCACCAGCAAGGTCTGTTGATTTTTCTGTTGGTGATAAGCTTGCAGTGATGACAACAGATCCTTTCATGGGACTGCCCTCTGCCATTCACATCAAACGCATAGCTAGAGATCCGGAGGACCGTGAGTGGTTCAGATTTCTCTTTATTTTAATGATTGTCAGACTCATCTTATGATATTTAGAAAGATTTGAAATTTTTGTTTAAGCACATGTTTACACTTTGATGAGTTACACATTGCCAATTAACTAAGAATGACAAGAAATACAAAAGTAAAGTCTACAAATTATATTTTTTGGATGCACGATCAGGTTATTATTAAGATGAACAATGAGATGGTAAAATTTGGAAAAAAAAATTAATGTTTTCGATGAAATAGATTATTTGTTGCAAACAGAATGAATGTTATATCAACATGAAAATATTCCTGTCGCGTGCCAGATACGTTTAATTGGATTAGTGTCTTCAAATCATTTAACTGGCCAGCCATCTAAATATTATTTGTGGTTTTGGTGTTGCAGAGGTTGGTGAATCAGCTCTTGTTATTAAGGGTCCACAAGGAAGAATTAACAGAGCAGTTTGGGGACCTCTGAACAGGACAATCATAAGTGCTGGTGAAGATTCAGTAGTTCGCATCTGGGATTCTGAGGTTAGTATTTTCTTTGATGTTCATGCCATATCTGTTTCTTATCTTTGTGATGGTCGCTGAGACCTCTGCTCTTTCATTACAGACCGGAAAATTACTGAAAGAGTCTGACAAGGAGGAGGGACATAAAAAAACTGTTACTTCACTCTCTAAGGCAACAGATGGTTCACATTTTCTCACTGGTTCCTTGGATAAGTCTGCCAAGGTAGTGCATTGTTTCTTTATGCTTCTGTCATTTCCGTCATCATTTTGGATTGACTGATCAATCCTCACTTTTCAGCTTTGGGATATAAGAACGCTGAAACTTATCAAGACCTATTTGACAGAACGCCCAGTGAATGCTGTTACAATGTCACCGCTCCTCGATCATGTAAGTGCTAGAAGATCACAAGTGATTTTTCTTCTCTAAGCTCATGCATTTTATCTTTTACCTTACTTCTTAGTGTATCTGTTATTGGTTATCCTATTTTTCTTTTTCATTACATGAGCAAATGCAGTTGTAATTGCCTTTTCCGAACATATTCAATGCTCAGAGGAATATCAACATAATTTGCTCGGATATTAGGTTCCCTATATTTATTTACATTACATGGTGACTTTAGATGATAGAGAGTAGAGTTTTTTGTGGTTATCTCCATTTTCTAGTCAAGTTATCTTTGTTATCTGCTTATGACAATGGATTATTGAATGTCAAGCTGAGAAACTGTAATTACCAATCTCTTGCTCTTGCTATTCTGTGTGAGAAACTGTGAAACTTCATTCTGTAGAAACCGCAGTTTGAGAGTCTTGGCAAAATTCGCTTAATTTGAGTAAACTGTCTTACCTTGCGACTAACTTTTTTAAAAACTGTTTTAATTATTCTCTATGTTTTTATGTTGATGAGAACCTGAGAAATTACACTTCTCGGAATTTTTCTTTTATTTGTTGATTGGTAATTTTTGTTTTATTCTTTTTAGGTGATAAACCTCATGTTATATATCCTCGATTTTTATAATGTATGTGTAGCTCAATTGAATTCTTGAGGGTTATTTGTTTTCTTCTAATTAAATTGCTTGTTTTCGAGCCACTGATGGATATATCAATAATTCTTTTAGTTAATTTAGAGAAATTCTGTTGAATTAAGGTTTTTTAGCTATTACTTGATATTTTGGGGTCTGCGCATTTGTTTTTGTGATAAGCTACAGTCTACAATTGTTTTGTGTGAGTTTTTGTTCTTGTCATTATTAGTAACTTGTATGCTTGTATTCCCTGAAATTTGATATTGTAGCAGTCTGTTTCAATATTATATGTTGTTGACCAGTGGTTGTTCTTATGGCCATAATTTATGCCAGTTCTGATTAAACTATATGGTTGAAGAAAATATCACATTGGAACTCTGAATTAGCAATTTAATATTTTTCCCTACATTTACTTCAATTTCATCTTCTTTGCATTTAATTTATGGAATCAAAATCTCAATTGGTTTGCTATGCGTCATTTTTTTCATTTGCATAAATGTTATGCCTGCTGCTGATGTTCCTTGCAGTTGTGTTGCAACCTATGTTGATTAGTTTTCCTTGAACATATTCAATGCTTCGAGGAAAGTAATGTAATTTCCGTGGATGTTAGGCTCCCTATCTCTTATGTGACCTTAGATAATATGGTTATTGCACATTTGGCTGTGTCCAGTTTGTTCTGCTTATGTTGATTTTTTGACCTTCATGGTTTGTATATAGGTTGTTCTTGGAGGAGGTCAAGATGCATCATCTGTTACCACTACTGATCATCGTGCTGGAAAGTTTGAGGCAAAATTCTATGACAAGGTGAAAATCATTTTCTTACAATTTCAAAATAAAGATGTTATTGAGAGCCAACGGAGTAAAGATCTATTTGATGATTTTCTGTTCTTTTTCTTGTTTATAGATTCTTACAGAAGAAATCGGTGGCATAAAAGGACATTTTGGTCCAATAAATGCTTTGGCATTTAATCCAGACGGCAGGAGGTGAGAATTTTTAGACTTCACGAGGCTAAATTTTCAATTATGGTTTATTGGTGCTGATGTTTTGCAAAATCGAGGATAACAATGTGAAGTGTGTTTGATTACTCACAGACAACACCTTGTGTGTCCCAGCTTACCTTCTTCTACTCTTCTGACAAGAAAGATTGTTCTCTAATAAAATTCTGTGTCATGTGTCTGTAGTTTTTCGAGCGGAGGTGAAGATGGATATGTCAGGTTACACCACTTTGATTCCGACTACTTCAACATCAAGGTGTAATTAAGTTACCGGGACAATGGCCTCTTTTCTCTTGCCCATTCTGCTCACTGCCGTGCAGTGCTGTAGATTTGATGAAACATTCAATTTTAAGTCCTTGGATTTCTTGTTTTCTACAACTGACTTGTACTTTTACTGCGTTAGATTTTATATAATTATCGAGCTTTCAATTTTAATTTTAAAAAAATTTGTTCATATTCAGTTCTTTGTATCCAATCTTTTGCGTGTTTATATGTATTTTTTTTATTCAAGGGGAACAAAAAATTGACTTCCTTGTGTCCACAAGTTCTGTTTTTACATGTCTCATTATGAAGTTCACTAAATTTGTTTTCATACTCTTTACTGAAACATATATATTTTCATTTATTTCACCATTAGGTTTACCTATTGTAGCAAGTTGCTTCTTTTTTGTGTCAGAAAATGCATTGGATATAATTGAATTAATGACCATCACTTGGAACTTTATTTTAATTGATTGTATTTTGCATTAGTGTGTTTGTGTTGTGTTATTTTAATTGTTTGTATTTCGCTACTATTAACTTAACAAATTTGAAATGACAAAATTATTGTTTACATTTAAAATATATATAAATATTTATTTGAAAATTTCATATATACCACAATACCTATTTGATACTATTTATTAGCATATATTCCTAATTATTTATGGCTGGTGACTTCCCTGTCGTACGTGAAATTTTAATACTATTGTGTGTGGATTCAATGCCAATGAGTATAAATAAATGTATGTTGAAGAATTATTAAATGTAATTTTTATTATTTTAGAAAAACAAGATCATTTTAAGCGGCCGAACTAACAGGGCAATGTGGATCATTTTTTTCGGGGGTGGAAATAGATAGGTAGAATTAAATTCTTTGAGTAAGTCTCTTGTGCACCAGTTACACGGTGCAACTCTAGTTCATTTTTAAAAAAGTTAAACAGTTTATTACTGAAAAATGTATCTTTTATAGTTTAACTTTTCAATAATAAACTGTTTAACAATGAACTTGAATTGCACCGTGTAACTGGTGCATACAAGACTAATTCAAATTCTTTTATCAATTACAGTTTTAACAATTAGTCGTTATATTAATTATTCACACTTTAATTTTTTATATTTAGAAAGTCATACTTTAATTTTTTATTAGATAAATAATGACTTAAATTCATGATCTTTCGATTATTAACAGTAGAATTTTAACCACTTGAACTATATATTTTACTTAAATATCAATTACTTTACACTTAAATAGTTATTTTATTCATAAACATGACATATAATAATTCACAGTTTTTCTAAAAAAGAATTTCAAAAAAAATGTGTATTTAAATGAGAACAAGATTCATGGAATTATGGAGTAAGTTAGAACACTTAATAGAACAAATCATGAAATATCCCAACTCTCATTAGCAGATTATACTTCTTCATTTTTAATACGAAGAGAAGTAGAAGATAAGGTTACCTTGTACAACAATTTTGTCATAGTAATTTTGAGAATTTCCAGGTGTTATACTATATATCTTTATGACTAAAGTTTCGGATTGTACGTCGAACAATTAATTGTTGCATGTTCATAAGATCAAACATCAAACAAGACTACCCCTTGAATAAAAACGTTACAGAGTTCAAACTCTACTGCTTATGTTTCCTTGTTAAAAAAGAAAAAGAAAAAAAGAACTAATAATCGAACAATGCCAAACTCACTTGATATATATGAATATGCAAAGTAGGAAATAGTTCAGTAGATCACAAGTTACACAAGGTGTTGTCATATCAAGTAGATGAATCACCTGCAAAGTAACACCTCAAAATCACTTGCTACTTTGATGTAAACCAGCCACTATAAAACGCCATGTCCTGCTGCCTCTTTCCTCCACATCAACAAAGCAAATCAAAGCAAAGCAAATTAGTATTCTGTGTTGAGAAAAATGTCGATCATCATGGAAATGAAAAGGATGGAAATACTTTTGGGGTTGATGCTGGTAGCAGCACTGCTCAGTGTGCATCCGACAATGGCTCACTTACCACCTGGAACCTGCATCGATCACTGTCTGAAAGAATGCAAACTGAGTGGCTTAGGTATTGGATCCTGCATCAAATACTGTCCAGTGCACTGTCTTCCTCCTGACACTTCAACCAAAGAGCATTACTGTAATCTTGGATGTATGCTCGATGAATGCGCTAAGTTCATCAATGGTATGCACTCTCTCACTTCCATACAACATTTAAATTCCTGCTGAGACTAAACTCTAAACTGTTTATTGATCATTGCAGATGAGAAGAAGATGACTGACTGCGTGATCAAATGTCGTAGAGTCCACTGCAACATCAGTGCCTAGAGTGACAGCACTACAATGAAGTGTCTCTGGCCACATAAACAATTTATCATGCATGCTCCTTGATTTAAACTGCTTTACTTTATCTGCTTCTGAGATGTTCTGCTGCAAATAAATGTGGCCCTAATAAAATTTCACGCTATTTTTCTTTATATCAGAAACAATTTGAAATCTTCTCAACCTCGTTTTCACTATAGCAAATGAGTATGTTTACCAATAATCATTGCAAGAGCAAGCTCCCTCCTTAAAATGATGAAACCGTTTAGCATCTCTTACGATGATGACCTTCTCGACAAGTTTCGACGCGAATCTCATAAAATTATGGCAATCCAAGCAAATGCGTATATTCTTCATTATTTTGATAGCATTCCCATTACTGCCATACATCAAGGAGAATACCAATGCCAGTTTCTCACTGTGATGATACAGTTGCTCCTCCTTATGCTCTTCTTGTACATCAAACAACACTGAACTTGTCTCCGGAACATAACCAATGTTCTTTAACTTTATTAGAAGCTCCTCCATATAAGCGCGCATTTCTTTTAGCTGTGGTTGTCTATGGCCACCAGAAGCAAACTCATGCACTCTATGCCCGACTTCAATCCAGCTCAAACCGGGTTCCTTCTTAACACCCGCTCTTTCCATTTTTGCTCTTATGGAACCTCCCTCATTGAAGCTATTAGTTGTGCAATATATGTTTGAGATCATAACATACCCTAGTGAATTTTCTGGGTCTAATTCCTTCAATTTCGATGAAGCTAAGTTGGCTCCCTTCATATCTCCATGCTTCCTACATGCTCCCAGAAAAGCACTCCATATAACATAATCTGGTGCCATAGGCATTTCAATTATGATCTTCTGAGCTTCTGAAAGATGTCCTGCTCGCCCTAAAATATCAACCATACAAGCATAGTGATCGAGTTGAGGAACTATCTCATATTTCTGGAGCATGGTATCAAATATCTCAGTTCCTTCTTTCACCATTCCAGCATGAGCGCAAGATGAGAGAAGCGCAACGAAGGTGGATTCATCGGGTGCAATATCCATTCTTTTAAAGAAGCTCAAAGCTGCCTCTGCCTTCCCATGTACTGCATAAGCCTTCAACATCGAATTCCAGGAGACAATATCCCTCAGACACATCTCATTAAAAACTTGCTCTGCATTACCAATCGAACCACACCTAGCATAAGCATGAATCAAAGCATTATCAAGTTCAACCACATCAACAAAACCCATTATAAGGACTTTACAGTGCACAGCTGAGGATGTCTTTTCTGTTACCATATTCGCGCAAGCTTTCAATAATGCTGTAAATACATATCGATCGAGATAGAAATCTTCCTCCCTTTGCATTTGATTGAAAAGGACAAGAACTTGTTCAGGGTCCTTTTCAGAAGAGGCGGTCATAATACCAGTCCAGAGAATGATGTCCCGGTTTCTACCACTAGTCTCCGAGAACAACCTATGACAAGCACCAATCTTTGCCGGAAAAATTGAATAACCCTTGATTAGGGAAGTCACAACTCCAATATCCAGCACCAAACCAGTTTTAATGGCAGCACAATGCAATTGCAAACAAAAATTGAGCCCCACAACACCTTCATTTACTCCGCTCTGAGAAGAAGCTAAAGTTAAGAGTGTAGTACGATCAAACCCAACTCCATCACGAAGCATTCTCGTAAACAAAGTCATAGCTTCGTCAACTTGATCAAGCCTGCTTAGTCCTTTAATCATGGAATTATATGTAACAAGATTTCGGAAGTTCATTTCTTCAAACACCTTGCAAGCCTCCATTCCGGAACTGCAGCTATTCTTCCAGTACATTGCTATCAGAGCATTAGCGACGTATATCCAGGAAACAAAACCAGTTTTGAAAGCAACCCCATGAACTTGCAGGCCGTGCCAGTAATCACAAACAGGTAACAAACTCGCATACACGAAGTCATTGGGCTTAAAATGGGACAACATTTGAGAAAACAATCGTAAGCTCTGCTCTAATTTTCCGTGGTAAGCATAGCCTGAAACGAGCACTGACCAAGAAACAATGTTTTTGTGAGGCATTTGAGCGAACAGCTGGTGGGCAAGGTGAAAATCGCCGCACTTGGCGTGCAGGTTGATGTTATTGTTGAGGGTGAAGAGTTCCGGCGGTGGTGATGGTAGCGGCGCGGCGGTGGTAAGCGTATGCATGTAGAGGGTAAGTGCTCGGGGAGAGCAGGCTACGTTTGAAGCAGGGTGGAGACACGTTTTCCGAGCAACCGATGTGAAAAAAGTTGTCATCTCGTCGATCTCTCAGTTGTTGCTCTTGAGGTGGCAAAAATTTCTCCAAAAAATCATTTTTATAGCTAAAAGATTCTATAGCTATTTTTGTGACGGAATATTCAGTTCAAATATCTGACTACATATTCAGTTATAATTAAATTTGGCCGTACCAAAACGATACAAAAAATATCATTTAAAATCGGGTCGAACTCTGAACTACGCCTGAAATGGGAAGGAAAAAGAGAGAGAAATCAAATTATTATGTGGCGTTGGAGTTATTTGGAAGAATGTTTTATACTCTGAAACTGTAGTATATATTGTAATTCATAACATGAATTGTTTTGAAATTCACTAGTATTTTGATTTAGCAAACGACGAATAGTGGAGATAAAAAAACTACAATAACATTCATGATAGTCGATGCCTGAAACTTCACATGCACAACAACCGAATTCTTTTTAATGTATCATCCTAAAACTTTGGTTGAGCCCTGACACACAAATTTTAGATTCTTTGTTATTCATCACGAATCGAAATCATTGATTATCGATGATGATGCGCTTGATCAACAAAACTATAGCTTGCATATATGTTTGCTAGAGAAACAACAAAAACGAAACCCTATTGGAAAGAGCATCAAACACTTTGACAAAGAGCAACCTGCTCAAGTGCTATCGTTACTACACAATTTATCATGTATATCCCTTCTTACGTTTTGAAGTATTCAGGGTATCCTTTGACATACCCAAACCTGTGTCTTTCTTTTCTTTTGTATAGTGAAAAGTGAAGGAAAAAGTATTTGATCCTTCAACCCAATCAAACCTGCACATCTGCAAAAAGCGTGGAATGCTGCATTTGCTCATGTGAGCACAGCTCCCTCCCTACTAGGTTCAGCATCATCTGTGCAAACAATTTCTCCTTCTTCCTCTTCTTCTTCTTCAGGGTCTACATTTTATCATCAGCTAACTATCACTCCGCTGTGATAGCAAACCAAATACAAATATGCATACACAAGAATATTAACACCTGTATACTACAATTTCAATATTTACATAACTATTCAATAATAACAAATGAAAAAATGGTGTTGTAGACAGGCAACAAGTTTTTGCCTCTTCAACAGACCGTATTGATGCTTTATATATTTATATTAAGCCATGGAAGGCTTAAATACAATCATATCACAGTAATTGCAGAGCGTTAAAATAGCCAGAGAAAAAGAGAAAATCAAATCTTTCGTGCATCTTCAGCAGCACAACATCATCATACAACAAAAAACACAGAATTTCAATCCACCTTTTATGCTACAAGCTTTGATTGATTAACAAACAATATAATCACCATTTACAACAGCTCACAAAATAATCCCATCAAGTAAAACACAGCAAGGAGAAAATGCCAGGTACAGCTGTACTACACATCATAGAATATACAAGCACAAATTCCAGAACCTTAATACACATTAACAGAAGCATTCAGCAGCCTGGATGGATGAAACACAGAAGAGACCAACACAACACAGATCACATAAAGGATTTAAATAGTTGTTAATCCAGAGGTGTCATAACTATTATCGAGTGCTACACTGCTGCATACAAAAATGTGCTATAGACTACCGGAGTAAGTCTTCTACAGAAAATCAGTAGTAACGATTATGATTCATTGAATCACGCATCTCATAACGTCTCGAGCTAGAGCGACTAACACTATCCAATACTGAACCAAACATTCTTCGACTGTAATTGTAATCGGGGCTGTCATGGTATGATCTATACCCACTAGGTTGATGCACAGAAATATCAGAGGGAACTGGCATGGAATGAAAAGAAAAGGACTTTGTTAACCACAAGAAAAGATCCCAAGAGGAGAAAAGGAAAGGAAACAGAACATAACAAATCAAATATAAAAGGCAAATCACAGCATTAGAAATACCTTCTGGATTTATTTTGTCTGAAACACGGCAAGATGATAACATCCTAGGAGATTGTGAGTAAAGTAATGCATCATTGTATGGGGCATGGTGTAGCCTTTGCTTGAGAGAAGAGCCAACTGTTGGAGGAGGTGCCACAGATAAACTTGTGGAGGGTTTGTCTTGCCCAGACATCTGTTTTATAAAAGTGATTTTAGATAAACAAACTACAAAAGAAAAAGACTCCAACATAGTTTTATACTCTTCAACAGAATAACCGCTGAACAGCATCCTCTTTTTTCTTCAATTTACAGGACATCGGGGAATTCACACACTGATTTTTGAGACTAGTACTAAATTCTAGAGAGCAAGTGTTTTTAGCAGCGGCTTACCCCAAATTTTAGAGTCCTTCTGTAGAGTGTGACAAGTCCAGTGAAAAGCTTGACAGCATACTCAGCAACCTCTTCAGATTCATATTGAGCAAAAGCATAACCTTTAGGTTTATCAGTCTCCTTGTCTCGAGGGATATGTAAATCTACTACACGGCCTGCCTGAATTAGTATATCATACAAGACCTTTTCACCAACTCTCTCATCAAGGTTACCTGTGGAAGATAAAGAGCATAAAGTTCGTAACTCAAAATTCAAACTTCAATTACTCAAAAATATGTCTAGAAGAGCAAAAGAAGTAGCAGGGATTATAATTTATAAGGCGTGGGCTTGAAATTTGAATAGTAGCATTCTTTCTTGCAATACAATTACCACTAGGAGACTGCACTGAGGGGGAAAAACAGTATCATCAGAACACGAATAAAGGGGACGCTATGAAACCATGCAATATGACTTTAAGCATTTGAATTTATATATTCGAATATCATGAAACGAACTGATGTACAACCAAAAACTTAGCAATACCATCAAAAGCACAACAAAGACACTATTTCTATTTTTGTTGGGAATTGGGAAACCAAACAGGACAAATAAAAGGGAATAAGGGATTCTAGAAAACTCTAAACAGTTGCATGCTAAAAGAAAAACCAATTACTTAATTTGGAAGATAGGAATACACAATGGAGACATCATTGAAGGATCAGGAGTATTTCATCAACCCATCCCTAAACAAATGGTAAAATCTGTAACGATATCAAACTCCCAAACAAAAAACCAAATATCGTTCAGAATCGTAATAAGGACAAACCCTACATCATCAGCCCGATTCTAATCAAATTAAATAAAACACAAACCCTAAAAAGAAACAGCAAGTGCGAAACACTGTACTTACCAATATAAACACTAGAATTGGACTTCTGCGCCATGATTAACCAATTCAATCCAGAATATGCTCTCGAATAGGTATTATTCTGCTGTTAGCTAAAATTGTAAAATACGGAGGGAATCGGTGGAAAGAAGAAATCTCGAGAGAGAAAAAGAGTGTGGCCCAGGTATTGCGTCAAATCACAGATTCATTGATTATAGGTTGCATACGAAGATTAGGAAACAAGTATACAAGAATGCCACAAGTTCCTTGTTTTATTACGACTCTGACACGCAGGCTATTAATATATAAACAGGCCCATTTATAAATTAAAATAAAATAATAGAGTGGAAGCCCAAATGGGCCCATAGAATGGCCCCTACCTTAAAACACGCGCCAGTGTCCAGCTCATCAAACCACCGACGTCACTTCCGCCAATCTCATCCCTCCAGCCGACGTATTAATACTTACCTTTTTTATATATCCTAAAATCGAAATATATTTATTATCCCATTTAATACATAAATAAAAATAGAAAAAGTGAGTGGTAGAATTCTGATTTATGTGGAAAGGGGCACTCTTTTCGAAATTTTTATCTGAAAATCTTGCATGTTTATTTTATTTTTACTGGAGGGTGAATCTGATTTAACCAACTGAACTGTTGATTTGCAGTGAAAAAAGTTTAAAATCTAGTCTTTGGAGAATAATTAAAATCACTTTACCGTTTTAAAAAATTCCATCATTCTAATAAAATGAGCGAGAAAGTCCCGGACATTCGGAGGTGCCAGCACATAAAGCCGTTATAATACGACATGGATGATGTGCAAGCAATAGACAAATAAGGGAGATCGCTGCCTTCTTCCTCTGAGAGAGAGAGAGAGAGAGAGAGAGATTTTTCTAAATTGAATTATGAACCTGTGAGGATCGGGTCGGGTGACTGAGTTTTCCGAATTCAAAGACGCGGTTCTTGGGACTGGGATTCAGGTGACTTGTCCTTTTTCTATTATTTTTACTCGAATTATTCTTCTGCTTCTGCTTCTTCAAGGCGCGTGGGAATTTGGAATTTGGATTTCTTGTTTGAAATTGGATCTCCCTTTTCAGGGTCAATTTTAATTTGTTCTTTTTCTTTATGCAATCAAGATTTCTGTTTGGAGCTTTTCTTTTATTAATCTTTTGTTTCTTGGACTTCGTTCGTGAGGTGGGATTTAATCTATGAGCTGTTACAAAAGTCCCCCATCACTTCTTGGTACAAGTGTTTCTTGTTCACAAAGTGTGCTTTCATGCTTTACGTCACTGCTAAGATAAATTCCCAGTTTTCACTTGAATTACCAATGTTGTATGTTGACTTTTTGATCATTGCAAACTTTTATCAGAAGCAAATTACACACCTCTTTAGTCTTGTATGTACTGGTGTGATCTGTTTCATGTTTCATCAGGGTCTATGTTCTTCCTAATCAACCCTTATCATATATGGCTTGTTTCAATTATAGCTAGGGGGTTTTATTGTTTATGTGTGATGCTTTTATGTAAACACTTTTTGTTCTCGGTATGTTCATTAAGAATTAAGTGGTTTAGAATTTAAACGTCTTCTAAGGTCAGATATGGTTCCTATTGTTTTGGTATATTTGCATCCATCTATGTCTTCTTCCTGTCTTTACATTTTTAGTCATATTAAATAAGCTGAGATTTAACATAGCTCTTACTTTTCCAGGTTCAGCAGTCGGGTTTCTTCCAAATAGAAACATAGAGCTGTTCCTTGATCGGCAGCAAGTTGAATTGATGTGCAATGCAGAGGTCGCGCAGAGCTCTTCTACAAAGGAGAGCTTTGGAAGACACGATTGGTGGTACTAGTAGGAGTCGGTTGTATAAGGTCTCTGTGTCTGCGGTGGTTGTTTTATGGGGCCTTACTTTCCTCTTAAATACATGGAATGGCAATGGCGATGGTCAAAGAGGTCAGTCTATCACCTACTTTTTATTTCTTCAGTTTGGACTAGCATTAATAAACATTGAATGCCTCAATTACTCTTACAACTGCATTGATATGGTAATGAAATTCTGATGTGAGCTGAAAATGTTACGAGTTTGATGGTCTCTTCCCTTTTCACTCACCCTCCTGTGTGTGTGTGGTTGATCATTGTTCTGGTGATATTGTATGTAATTGACATAACACTGATATCTCCAAATATGGCTTAATGGTCGATTAATCAAATTTGATAATAATCAGGTGAGCTAGCTCACCTGGCCACCGGGCTCCTCACTTAAATGTGTGACCAGGGTTCGATTCCCTCTGGGAACGAATTGGAGATGGGAGATATAAGGTTGGCTAGGAGTTTATTCTTGGAGTGTTTGGGGACTTGGTGTAACTAACTACTAACAACTAACATTTACCGATAAAAAAAAAATCAAATTTGATAATACCTAAGATTACCTCCAATTAAACAATTTTTTTGTTCATGGTGAATTTAGACTTATAATCTTCCCTTGATCATATATGTGCTATTTTTTTTTTTTTTTTTTGTGTGGGGGGGGGGGGGGGGTGGCGGGTACATCTTTTCTCAAATTAGAGACCTAAGGCAAAAAGTTGTTGGCTTTTGTGAAAGCTAATCATCCTTTTTAAATTGTTGGCTTTGGTGGAAACAGTTCAGCATAGAAGCTCCCATTTTTTTCTCTCTCATCCTATTTTTAAACTTATCATTTCTTATGTGCTATTTTCCTTACTAAATGACTTCTCCTGGCTTTATTGATGGATATAGACAAACCAGGAGAGTATTCTTATAATGCAACAAGATGGGGTGAAACCAATGTTGCATTTGATCGGGACACAGATCCCAAATTATCTGTTGACGGGCATCCAACAAGTGCAGTTGTCTCTGAAAACCGTGATTCCGTTACAAGCACGAGTGAATCACATATTAGATTGGCGAACTTGAACTCTGAATCTGTTGCCGAAGAAGATGCCATAAGTAGAAATTCACCTGTAAATATGGAGAAGGACAAGCCTTTAAATGATAGGTTGTCTCATAAGGTACATATTAGCCTTGATGAATACAAGGATAAAGCATTTAGTTCTAGAAGTAAAATTTTAACTGGTGAGGCTGGAAGCATTACACATCGAGTAGAGCCTGGTGGGGAGGAATATAATTATGCATCTGCCTCTAAAGGAGCAAAGGTCTTATCATGCAATAAGGAAGCCAAGGGTGCTTCTAATATCTTGAGTGGAGATAAAGACAAGTATCTTCGAAATCCTTGCTCTACCGAAGAGAAATTTGTTGTTATAGAGCTCTCTGAAGAAACCTTGGTGGATACTATCAGAATTGCAAACTTTGAGCATCATTCATCTAATTTAAAAGATTTTGAATTATTAGGCAGTGCTGTTTATCCTACTGATTCATGGGTCATGCTTGGAAATTTTACTGCTGCAAACATGAGGCATGCTCAACCATTTGCTCTTCGGGAGCCAAAATGGGCCAGATATCTTAAGCTGAATTTGTTAAGTCACCATGGTTCAGAGTTTTACTGCACACTTAGTGCTTTAGAAGTCTATGGTATTGATGCTGTTGAGAAAATGCTGGAGGACCTTGTTTCTGTTCAAGATAAGCTACCAGTATCTGGAGAACTTGTTCAAGATGTTAAGAAGCCTGATTTAAGCCAAAACATGGCTAATGAAGGTGATGCTGGTCAAGATCTTGTTTATGATCTTGATTCTGTGGTGGGATCCTCTGACGTGAAGCGTGGACGACTGGAAATTGATGTGCCTGACCCAGTTGATGAACTGCGACATCAACAGGTTAATAGGATGCCTGGGGATAGTGTTCTCAAGATTTTAATGAAGAAGGTTAGATCTTTGGATTTGAATCTAGCTATTCTTGAGAGATACCTAGAAGAGTTAAATACCAGATATGGTGGTATTTTCAAAGAATTTGATAAAGAAGTTGGTGATCATGGTGTACTTCTGGAGAAGATCATGTCTGAAGTTCGAAGTTTATCTGAAAGCAAAGAGGATATGGTTTGTAAAGTTTCTAATTCATTTTTTTATGCAGTCATACTTTGTCGTCTTCTAATTGACTCATATTTGCAGAGTAAGGAAATCGGTGATCTTTTGTCTTGGAAATCTCTTGTTTCCACGCAGCTGGGAAGTATACTCGAAGAGCATGCCCTTCTCAGGTTGCTTTACTTTCTTTGCTGCCATATTTTGTTGCTGAACTACGCTTGATATTAGAGTTCATTTTTCTTTTTGGTTCAGACAATGATAAAATATATGACGAAATGGAAAAAGAATGTTGCATATGTAATTAATTTTCTGTTCTGCAACACCCTAAAACCTTAACAATTTATGCCTAAAAACCAAATAAAAACCTTGTTAAACCAATAACTATGCCACATGAATACATATCACTTTGCATTCTGATTTTTTAGGGTCGTTGGTTTGAAATATAGTTTGATCAGCTACTAAAGAAAATATTAGAACTCAAAAAAAAATTGAAACCATAATGAAAATATATCCTGATTCTGAATTAGGTTACATTATCATTTCCATTCCCTAAGTTAGGCTTAATACAGCTTTGAGTCTCTTTAGTCTGTGTAACAGTGGTACTCGTTTATAACCGAATTTGAAATTAGAAATATTTACTCAACCCCTCTTCTTCTTATTACTCGGTATTTAGAGATGTCAATAAATTACAATCTCAAGATAGCTTCATGGCCTTACTAATATGGAGAGTTTCAGTTATTGAACAGTCTAAATGCTTGACAATTCTTCTCTTCCTTTCTTTCACATTTCTCCTGACGACCACTGAATATCACAGCTGCAAAGCTTTGTTCTATAGTTTACTTGCAAGTTCTGAAAGACGTATGGTATGTGAATGCAGAGTGGAGGTAGAAAAGGTTCGAAGTAATCAGACGCATCTGGAGAACAAGGGGATTGTCATTTTCCTTGTATGTGTAGTTTTTGGATTCTATGGAATTGTGAGGTCAGTTGCAGATATGGTGATGATACGAAAGAAGGATGATGATGATGTTAATAGCTTGGATGAGGATTCCATTTCCAGGAAATTTTGTCGGGATAATAAGTCTTCCTGGTTTTACTTACTGCTCTGTTGTACCCTTACTATAATTATTCTCTCCTTGTAGACTACACAAGATTCATTTTTTCCAATTTTTATCATATGGAGTACCATTTTTGCAACTAGCAGAATCAGTGTTGCAAACATCTTCTGCAAATTACTGAACAAATCTTATACTTGGTTAAAATATGTCAGATATTTTCTTAAACACAATTTAATCAATATTTCTCTTCTGCATTAAATGTTCGTGCAATTTAAAGTGTACTTTTAAAAGGTTATTTTGTTGTTATAGAAAAGTCACTCTTATTTATTTTCATGAATATATTTAACTAGTTACAAAAAATTGATTGATGCATTAACATAATAAATGGAGCATATATGAATTCATTTATTTTCAATATATATATATATATATACTAAATTTGTTGATGTAAAAAAACTCTCTGTTAATTAATAAAATATTAATTTATTGATATTTATTACTACTATATCTCTAAATTAATAAAATTTTATAGTCAAAAGGTTATTAATTTATAGAATTTTTACTTAAATAATATCATTTTAGTGATATTTTGTAAAATTTATGTTCATAAATGATAAATTTAAATTTTGGGAGTCTATCATTATAGTTAATGGATAGTGAACTTCAATTCTTAAAAAGTTTTTTTTGTGGTTAATGAATGATGGATATTATTTCAATATTTTTTAAGTGATAGATACTAAAATAAATTATTTTAATCAAATTTAATGTATTAAAAAATTTTAATTATATTTTTAACAGAAAAATATAAATATTAAAAGTGAGTTTGGTCACGCTCTCTCGATATAAATATTATTTTTCCCCTGCTCCTATGACTAATCATTTTTCAAGATAATTACGAGTTATAAAATTCATTAAATAGAAAAAAATAAAATACACATTCAATAATATCTTAAATATAATATTAAGCCTATGCATATAAGACGAATAAAAATGAAAAGTAAGCATTACAGGGCCTCCAAATTATATTATCTAAAACATCAATGAATAAATGGATGTGTATCAAATTAAACCAACATCCATAGTCACATTTATTCAATCATTATTACTATCAAGAAAGGGCAATAAGGTGTTAATTGAAATTTGCATATATTAAAATTCATAATTTCAAATAATTTAAAGCAGATAAGATTTTTTAGAAAAGTCAAAGTTTGTATATGCCTGTATATATATATAATATTTTACACCCCACTAAGAATTTGTATCCAATATAAAAACAAACGACTTGCAATTCCTACCAACCCTTTTTTTCTGGAGATGGCCAAAAAAATTTCACCAAAAATTATTTTATTTTTGGTTGCTCTGTTCTTTCTCATTTCAGGTTTGAGTCATTTCAATTTAGATTTATGTAGAAATATATCATTCAATTTCAACGTTTATTTCGTTTTTGGATGCAAGAATAACACTTTTTATATATAAATTGTGTATACGTCCAAAACTAATAAATTAATGATTTTTTTAAGTAAAACAACTTACATTATTTAGAATATACAGACACGTTTTTAAGTAAAATTAATATGCATATCTTTTACGGATAAATAATTTTATCCTTTAAATTTATAATATGTTATTAATAAAATTGGGTGTGCGCAGATGAGAGGGTGGTGGATGCATGCGAGTATCGGTATCCGAGTGCATGTGGAAAGGTGGGAATAAGCGTGTGCACGCGGTGCCCCAGTTTTAAGGGTCTTTATGGAATACATTGCAGTAGTTCTTCCGAATGTATTTGTGAGTATCATTGTAATACCTAAAGAGTATGTTTTACTCTCACATTATGTTAATGGTCAAATGTGTGATCATTTATTTTAATAAAATTAATGCTAAACTCAGATTAATTCTTGAGGATTCCTGAATTTTGATTCGCTATTAATTACTCCCTCCGTCCACGTTGTCTTAAATGGTCGTCCACAATAAATGGTTTACTTACCCAAAGTGAAAAACTTATAATCATTATTTTTATTTTTTATACACATATACTCACTTTTATACATCACATCAAGTATTTTTTTAATAATTAAATACTTTTTTATACTAATACACTCACTTTTACTCATTATTTTTATTTTTTATACACATATACTCACTTTTATACATCACATCAAGTATTTTTTTAATAATTAAATACATTTTTATACTAATACACTCATTTTTACTCATCAACATCAATTATTATTAATAACCGTGAATTGTCAAGATAGTCCAATTTTTGTGGACGGAGGGAGTATATCTTAAAGGGAATACTGAATATATAGGTTGTTATCAATAACATGAGATCATTTAGCTTTTTTTTTTTTTTTTATTTAAATTAAGTCGTAAAGATTATATTAGTTGCAGGAAACACAAAAATCATAATCCATTTATGAGCTTTGCCTTTGATTAGCATTCCATCTTTTCCGACCCCCTCTAAAAAGTTTTAAAACATAAATTTGAAATAGTGATTTTTATGTGCAAGAAATACATAACTCACTGTGTATTATATGTTTTAAATCAATAATATGTCAAATGATATTCACTAATATTCCAAGTAATAATTAATAATATCACAAGTAATAATTAATAATATCACAAGTAATAATTCTTAAAGCAATTGTCAATAATACACGGCGTTCGGCGTAGAGATAGGATGCTTCTTACAAAGTTTTTTCTATCTCCAATGTAGGTTCACACATGTATACACCCTTCGTTGTCTTCTCGTCTCATGACATTGTCTCTTGCAGAGCATACATCGAAGCTGGCCCACCCTAACCGGTAGTTATAAAAGAATATCACAAGGTTCAGTGATCACTTATGACATAACAAGTAAGGGAAGCTACCGCACGCTAACGAAAGACTGACAATGAAAGTAGCTAAACTCTTTATCTTTCATATATGGGAGAAAAGGGGAGCGGATTCTCTGCTGGGGTGATAAACCAGCAAATGATGCTGGAGTTTTAAACGATGCCGCTTCCACCTTAATTTATTTCTCTCTCCCATCTTAATTTAAATCTTTTTTTTTTTTGTTGGAAACAAGATTTGCCCCCATTTATTTATGGTATAAAAAATCTCGTGACCTAAAAAATATAGAAGTTAGAGTTTATGGAAGCTAGAATTTTAAAATATATATCATATCTGTTGGTTGACCTAAAAAAAATGGAGAAAGAAAAAACAGAAATTGAATCAACCCAATTATTAAAGATATGAAAAAAAAATTAAATTAAGTCTGCTCGCCTTTTTAATCTGCATACTTTTGTAAGTTTTTTTTAATCAATTTATGTTTCAATTGTTATGTGAAACCATAAAAAAATCTCGTGACCTAAAAATATATATCCAGTTGAGTTTACTGAGAATTGTGGGAAGTTAGAGTTTATGGGAAGTTAGAATTTAAAAATATATATCATCTAAAAAAATGGAAAAAGAAAAAATAGAAATTGAATCAGCCCAATTACTAAAGATATGAAAAGAAATTTAAATTAAGTCCGCTCGTCTTTTTAATCTGCATACTTTTGTAAGTTTTTTTTTATCAGTTTATGTTTCAATTGTTATGTGAAACCATAAAAAAAATCTCGTGACTTAAAAAATATATATCCAGTTGAGTTTACTAAGAATTGTGGGAAGTTAGAGTTTATGGGAAGTTAAAATTTAAAAATATATATCATCTAAAAAAATGGAGAAAGAAAAAACATAAATTAAATCAGTCCAATTACTGAAGATATGAAAAAAAAAATCTAATTAAGTCTGCTCGCCTTTTTAATCTGCATACTTTTGTAAGTTTTTTTTATCAGTTTATGTATGTGAAACCATAAAAAAAAATCTCGTGACTTAAAAAATATATATCCAGTTGAGTTTACTGAGAATTGTGGGAAGTTAGAGTTTATGGGAAGTTAGAGTTTAAAAATATATATCATCTAAAAAATGGAGAAAGAAAAAACAGAAATTGAATCAGTCCAATTACTGAAGATATGAAAAAAAAAAAATCTAATTAAGTCCGCTCGCCTTTTTAATCTTCATACTTTTGTAAGTTTTTTTTATCAGTTTATATTTCAATGGTTATCTGAAACTATTTACTAAAAAAATGAAATAAATTAAAGTGGAAGCGGCGTCGTTTAAAATCCCAGCACCATTTGCTGGTTTATCAGCCCAGCAGAGGATCCGCTTCCGGAGAAAAGCAGCTAACAAGAAGTAATCACTAATAGTTTAATTTTTTTATTATTATATATTTCTCATAAAAGAATTAAAACTAAACTTAAAATTCAAATTATGTACATATAAAATTTTGTATTGCTCAAATGAATCCTTTCATTCTATATGTAGCATAATCAGTTAGCATATATTTTGAAAGTTTTGGACATTGTACGGTTTTTTTGGGGAAGATTTTATTAGGATCGAAAAAGTTAAATGTTGATTAGATTATGAGAGATACGAAAATAAAGGCAAAGTTTTGTATGAAAATAGTTCATTGTAAATTTATCATGAATCAATTTTAAAGTATCAAACATTTAATAAGTGTATCAAAAATCTCATCAGAAATATAAAAAATTGGGACCAATAATATTATGTTATAATTGTTATAGATTTTATTCATCTCGACTTTTAATACATCAGATGAATATTTTGATACTTTAAAATAATTTTATGATAAACTTATCATAAAATATTTTCACACAATACATACTCGAAAATAAATTGTTCAAATGCTGATTATAATAAGTTTGAAAAAGTGTATAATATATGTTAAATTGTATTTTTAAAAAAAGAGTAAAAAGTACTGTAAATTATGTTATTATATAAATTAGAAATTGAAATAATAATAAAAACACATCAATTTTCATTATATGGCATCTACGTTGTTAATGCAAAATCAATAACCAACTTTATGTTTTTCACTAAATACATTTTTTTTTTCAAATTTATACATCACTTTTTTATTGGATTTATTTCATTTTAGTCTAACAATAACACCTTAACTACAATTTAGTTCTAAATTTTTTAATTATTGTATTTTAGAAACGTATTAATGTAAATATGTAAAAATTGGAACATTTATGGATTTAAGTGAAGACGTGCTCTGGAGGTGCGTAGGCCAGACGTGCTCTTCAAGTGTGTCTGCACTGTTGGGACAAGTCCACCACTGATACGGACAAGTCTTCAATGGGCCCCACCCAGATGCTACTGGGAGGTGCGCCTGGGGCCCACAATATGCCATCTAATTGTAAACCATATTTCTGGGACAATACTTTCGGACACACACTCGGGAATTGCGCACATGAGTGCTCCGACAAAGCTACATAGTAGTTTTTCCATAAATTGACCAAACTCCAATCATCCACATGAGTTATTGGAGTTTGGTCAATTTATGGGAAATTTAAATACGTCAGCTTTGTTATTGTAAGTATGAGTGATTGGAGCTTGGTCAAATTATGAGGAAACTAATATGCAGATTTGTCGGAGCACTCAAGTGTGTGATTCTCGAGTGTGTGTCCGAAATTATTGTCCCAAAAAGCATGGTTTACAGTGGGATGACACAATGATTGTGGGCCTCAGACGCGCCTCCTAGTAGCGTCTGGGTGGGGCCCACTATTGACTTTCCCGGATCAGTGGTGGACTTGCCCCAACAGTGCTGATGCACCTGAGGATCGCGTTTGGCCTGTCAGACACACCTTTAAATCGCGTCTCCACATAAGACCATTAAACACTTCAATTTTGACACATTTATATAAATATATCTCTAAAATACAATAATTAAAAATAAAGCAATGGATAATCGTTTCAAGGAAGAGTTGTAAGAGGCGACTGACCTTTGGAGGTATGAGATATACCTCTTTTACAAAATAATCTTCTTACTTTATCAATATATCTATTAGACCATCACTCAATTACAAAATAACAAAATGATTGTTGTTCAACTCTTTAAATTGGGCTTCACTCCTCCCTTTCCTATATTTTCTCGTCCAATTCCAGCAATACACATTTACCTTCCCAATCATTTTATCAATATGCACTATTTCTCTCTACACAATCATTTTTCTCATTCCATAAATTTCATACTCCACATCCTCAAATGTAATAACTATCATTTTCTCTATCTTTCAATTGTAAAATCTTTCGAATCGAAAAAAATTTGTAACTGAATATAAAAACATAACCATTTCAAAATCCACCAACTTACTACACCTCATCCAAAATTTGTGAGTGATGAAACACTCAAATAAAACATTACTCAATGACTTCACCTCCACATTAGAAAACACAAAAGGAAGAATCCAAAATTTTAAAAGAAAAAAGAAAGAGTAGTATGTCCAATAATAAATTTGTATTTTATAAAAAATAAAACCACTTTATATATATAAATAAATATTTTAAAATAAATTTTATTAATTTATGCAAAAATTAATATTTAATTCGCCATGTATTAATATATATTTATAATTTTTAAAAAAATTATAGTGTCTGATTTTAAATTCTGAATTAAAAAAGTATATATCTGGGCCAGATTGTGTGCCTTAGTCCGTTGGTGTTCAGACTGTGTACCTTCGGCCTTGGGCTGAGGTCGGTATGTTGTAGAATCTTCTTTTTGCTGCTTTCCAGTTTCCGTTGCCACCAAACCCTTGAAGCGAGCGAGCAAGCAAGCAAGAGATTCATTGAGTAACAAACTAAGGCGGTTATTACTAGGAGGGATAGAGGGAGGGAGTGAGAATGTTCAAGAAGGCAGTGGACGCGAAATCGCAGCAGCGACTATCCGGCGCCGACAGGAAGAAGCTTAAACGCACAATCAGAGACCGCTTCCCCAACGTTTCCGATCCTCATATCGATCTTTTACTTCCTCCCAAGGTCTATCATCCTTTTTCTCTTTCTCCAAAACATCACTCCTACTCATTCTTTTAGTAATTATTCCCAAAACAATACAGTGCCGATTTTGAACATGTTACGCCTGTGTTCTCCCCTCAATGCATTTTCATTGTTATAATTCACTTGAATTCGTTAACTTTTGTGAAAGATTAATTTCTTCATAATGAGGATGTGCTGCTGCTTTATTTACTATCACACCAACATTAGTTTTTCTCATCTGAGTTTCAATTGAGCAGCAATTAAATGTTTCAATCACACGGTTGATTGAAAAAACAGAATTCCTTAGGTTGGCTATGCCTAGTTAAGAAACTTTTTTTTTTTTTTAATTCGTTCGTATATCCTAGCTTGACTTCTCTTTTTGGCATAATTTCTTGTGTTTTCAGGTGGAAATAACTGTATCCAAGTATCCAAACCGAGTTCTTGTATATGGTATAGAAGGCGATTGTCCAATGTTTTTTAGTGGTGATGGACGAGGCTCCGAAATATTCCCTACGGGTACTGATAAGCTAGGGCGCATGTTACGTGTGTGCATCAATGCTTATGTTTTTTTTTCGTCTCTACTTGCTTATCTAATCATTGTCAGACTTCTATTTCAAGATATCTAACTACATCGACACGTCTTAAGCGTTGCTCTATATAAGCTGACTGAGCTCCTTCATAACGGACTATTAGATGAGAGAAATAATATGTGGTGGTCTATGCAAGTAACACGACCTGAATCAGCTACCAGCATGTGGGGGTCTATTTCTTTGAAGTAATGCAAGTTTTGGTCAAGAGGCAACTGTCTCTCGTCTCCCAATGGAAATCGATTGTGTTACTACAAGTTGTGTCTAGACTGATATTCAGAATAAGAAAGAAATTATATGGAGAATGATGAACTCAAATGCTTTTTCTTGAATGCAAATGAGTTTAGCTTACCACTAAATAGGGTGTAATTTTGGTGAATCTATTTTTGGGGAAAAACTATAGGTGGGTCCCTCTTAAAATTTTATTGCTTATAGCATTTCCTTCTGACCCTAGAACACAGTCAGAATGGCCATTGGCCTACCATAGAGCCAGATTTATCGTAGAGTGGAGATATTTCTAGTTTACTTTCTTATTAGGTATTCTCATCTTAGATTTACCCACATTTGATTCATGTGAAAATAAGTGGACTCCTTTTGTTTAAAGTTAAGTGCATGCACAATCAAATACCAGATGAAGATTGAAGACCACTATTACAGATTTTGAGTTATAAATTTTGGTAGCAAAATCTAAGATGCAAAAAAGTTCTAGCTTCTTATAGGCAGAGGAAAGTGGCAAATATGCAAAACAATTTCATAGCACGTTTTGAAGTGTTGAATTTCTCAGGAGCATGGTCTGGAGCCACACCAGATAACTTTCTTATGGCCGCTGATACTGTGTTTCATTCTGGAAAATGCAGCCTCTCATGTTTATTTGCAAATATCATTTCATTGAATTCATTAATTGCTAATCTCATGAACTATTCCATAAAATTAATGGGTTTGCTTGTTTTTTTCTATATTATTTTATTTTTGAGTTTTTTCATGAAGTAGAATTCCTGATTTTCCGCCTTCTGTTTTATGGCAGTCTATGCTTTATGGAAGGTTCCAGATCTTTTGCCTGCTTTCACGCTGAAAGGCGGAGAAGTTTCTCAATTTGTTCTTGGTGGAGCAGATTTGATGTTTCCTGGCATCAGAATCCCTGCTGAAGGTCTTCCATCATTTTCTGCTGGTGAGCCATGGGCTGTCAAAGTTCCCGGAAATCCAGCTCCAATAGCTGTAAGTAAAGTAAAGTTATCATTTAGCTAGATTAAGTCTCCTTGAAAATTGAAATAAATTGTGAATTTTTTATAAACAGGTAGGTGCTACCACAATGAGTAGCACAGAAGCATTGAAGGCTGGATTGCGAGGAAAGGCATTAAAAATAAATCATTATTACCATGATACACTTTGGTAAAAGCAGCCTGGAATGTTGTCGAGGCACTATTAAATTTTCATTAGATAGAAATATATCACGTTGGATTCTTTTATGATCTTTCCTATGTTTATTTGTTCTATAACTGATTTCCTCCAGGGAGTCCGCTAAAAATTGTCATGTTCCAAATGCTGGATTTTACGAGAATGTTGTGTTTGAGGACCCTGCTCTATTGTCTGCTGGTCAGGCTTCTAATGTGTATGAAAATGATTCTTCTGTTGGTCAGATCAATGCTGTCAACAGTGATCACATGGGAGATGCTAGTGCTGCTGATGGAGCTCTTCCTGTTCTTGATTCTGCTCCCAAGGAAGAGCCTGAAGTGACAAATGAAGTTACAGAAGAAATAACCACTGCCATGGTTGATCTGCAGGTTGGGGAAAATGCATCAGGCAGTGAGTCTTATGTGGATGACCAGCATCCTTTGTCTGTTGAAGATGTAGATTTGCTACTGGACAAGTGCCTTTTGCAAGCCTTGCACACAACTGTTAAGGATAAAGATCTTCCCATTCCAGGAAGTACATTATGGTATCCTATTGATAGTTTTCATTTCTAAAGTTTCATTGCAGTACTATACTACTTGAATATGGCAAAATTCATCTCATTTCAGCTCAATGACTTAGTACCTCTCAAGTTTAGAAGAAATAAAATTCATCTCTTATATTATTATGAGATCACTAGACCTACATATATATACATGAGCCTGCAGCCTAATTTAGGAAATATGGACAACTAATTCTAAGAAATCAGATCCCTGTGATTATGGGATTGATTCTAATTACATAAACCTAATAATAGCAAGATATAAAATATAACTTCCT
>JAPKLY010000442.1:62185-91785 GCA_026898435.1 Prunella vulgaris | reverse complement strand
CCAGTAATGTGTAACTGGTGTATCTGAAACATTAAGCCCAAAAGAAAATGGAAACTTACCAGAATATGTTAAGTAGCATGTACCTGTGGGCTTCTCCAATTTACTAAGGAAGGATCTTACCCGTTCTATCTCTTCATGATTCAGTTGGACAGATCCTTCACTTTGTCCATTAGCCTGGACTTTATCCCCAGTTTCCGGAATAGGGTCCATGATCTCACACATGACCAGGTGCGATCAAGGGAGAGAGAGTTACGCTGCAATGAAGGCTGCGACAAGGCTTAAAGGTAGTGCAGCAATGAAGGCTGCAACTTAGGTTTACAGGCACGGTCAGAGACTCCCAAGGATCAGGAGCTCTGATACCATCTCAAATTTAGAAGAAATAAAATTCATTTCTTATATCATTATGAGATCACTAGATCTACATATATATACATGAGCCTGCAGCCTAATTTAGAAAATATGGACAGCTAATTATAAGGAATCGGATCCCTGTGATTTTGAGATTAATCCTAATTACATAAACCTAATAATAGCAAGATATAAAATATAACTTCCTAAAATACACAAATACAATCACTGTTTTGACATAAGCAATGACCAGATCACCAAAGAAATTAAAAATTGGGCAGTCACCACTCAAAAAGGACATAAAGTGTCATAAACAAGGGTCACTCAGAAAGCATGGATCAGATTCAGCAATCTGATGCAGGTTCATAAAATTCACACGATGGCTATTACCTGATGTAATATTACTACTCAAGTCTCAGCAAAGGAACTGGTCAAACAAACTGTTCAAATAATCAAGCATGGCCTTCAAATTTCTTTACCATTGTCAGTGTTAACCTTAACTTTCATGATAACAGGTTTGATAGTATAGTGAAACTGTAGCCAAAGACTACACCAGAAAGGCGCACTCTCAAAATAAGAAAATAAAAGTTATAGTAGAAGTCATAACTCGGCTCCTTCAGAACAAAAACATATACAGATCCCTAATGCATCATTCAACCATATGTGCATAAACAAAATCTTTGTACCCGACAAAGAGTGTCAGAATCAGATTCGAATGAAGCAATTTTCCTCTGTTTTTCCCGAATTTGCAGACAGATCTGCCCCTTTGCTTTGGCCATCTGATCAGTTTCCTCTTTGACTTTCCTAGTTTCATTCTTCACTGTGTTTTTTTAAGAAGATAAACAAAATTACAGGCATTTGATGCACTGAAAAAGTCCAATTTAAAATCTCAAAAATAAGAACTTCAAAACCAAAATTGTACAGCACCCACGTATGAAAAGTTTTCCTAAACAAAATATACTGAATAAAAAGGAATAGAAGAACAGCAGAACAGAAGAAAAAAATGAAAAAGAAACTTATGTGTAGCAGATAACCTAAATCGAGATCCTTTTGGAGAGCCTGAATAGTGGTGCACTGCATGTGCTCTTCAACGGATATTTTCGCTGCTTGATCCGCCACATCTGCGATTCAACAGATTAAAAAAAAATTCCGATCTCGCATTTAGAAAGCGATCCAGTAACTTATTATCAGAAACTATATTTCCAGTGATTGAAAAGAACAAAACTAAACAGTCCAGACTGATGATATTGTTCAGTCCAAAATTATAAAACGACGTTTTCGCAGAGGATATCTTTTCGACATAGAAGAAAAGAGAGAAAGCACCGTTGATCTGACAGCGGAACGTCTTCATGTACTGAAACAACTCCTCCATTGAACACCGATAACCTACAATTGGAAATTAATCACATTTGGAACGCCAAAAAATTGCACAATCGCGGAAAAAGATTCACCAAAATTACCTTCAATCCCTGTGTTTGGGTGAGTTGTGTTGTGTGTGCAGGGGAGATAGAGCGAGAGATTTGAAATATGCAGAGCTGTTAGCTTATATATAGGCGCGGAGTGCAGTTGGACTTGGAGGGAACGGCAGAAAAATTCTGTGCAAGTGAGGTGTAGGGGAATTGGGTGAGGTGGCACCAGGGTCAATTTCGGAAACTGAAAAAGAAGGGACTATTAATTATAAATACAATAAATTAGCAATGGGAAGGCCGACTAGTACATGATCTTGAAGGAGGAGAAGGGAAGAAGAAATGGCGACGTTGATCTCGCGATGGGATCGGCAACAGAGGCAGCTCCGCCTCCAAAGGCGCAGCCTATTTCCACGAAAACTTGGTTTATTTTCCTCGAGGAAAAAACTCTTGCGATTCTTACTCATTTGCCTCGCCATTGTTGCAATGCTTCCCCCTCTTTACTTTCATTTCCGCCTCCGTCGTTTCCATCAGGTTTCTACAGTTATCAACTTCATCATCTTTAGCATCAGTTAAAGTTTTGAACAGGATTTCATGCTTCTCTGAAGAACTTCAGAACATGGCGTTCCCAATGTAATTTGTACTTTATGCATTGTAAATTTGATAGATTGGAATTTGGGTGAAATTAGACTAATCTTGGCTTAGATAAGATACCTTTAACATATGAATGCCCTGTAATGTTGTCTTATGTAATCTATATGCAGGTACAATTACGAAAATGCAGTTGGATGCAAAGTCCGCCTTTAGTGTGTGCTCATGGGGGTGACTCATCCAAGGCTTTTCCCAATACTGTAGGCATCTTATACTCACTTAGACTGATCTCTTTTTGCCCTCATTCATTCCAGAATCCACAGTAGCAACTGGTAATATGAAACTGATGCAAATTGGAAACTATTGGAGACATAACGTTGAAGAGATAATTTGAATGTCTTAAAACTGATATTGATGATATGATCATGCATGCTCTTTTCTTCAACTGGTTATTACAGTTCTTATATATGTTCCTTAAACTATTGTCGTGTGTGGAAATCAAATCAAATTAACAGTATTGACAAAATAAAATCCAGAAATTGCTCTAGAATTCTAGGCTTGCAATAATTCAATTGGCTTTATCTTTAAATGTTATGTTGATTGCGACAGGTGAATGCTTACAACATTGCTATAAGTTCTCAAGCAGACTGCATTGAGATTGACGTGTCTCGTTCTTCAGATGGCGTGTTGTTTGCTCTTCATGATAGGTATTACTGATTCTGTGGTTTAGATGTTCGTTGGGTGTTACCAACGCTGCTACTCCTTTCTCTAACGCAGCAACAATAGTTTCCAATGAATCCACGCATGTATTGCTTTCAGTCATGAGGATCTGGTAGGTCGGACCAAATTGTTAGAAGCAAAGGAATAGCACACGAGAAACTAGAGAAACCCAATGGAAAACTCAGTCCAAGCCAAGTCTGCAATAATATTAGTTTCTGCGTAAAAGATAAGCCCACAAATAAGTACTTATAGTCTAACAAGGCCTATAGAAAATAAGCCCACAACCAATAAATAATCCAAAACATAATTAAAGGAATAAACATGATAAATTATAAATATAAATAATGAGGCATGATAAATATATAAATAATTAGCATCTGTGCCTAAGGCTCAATAACTTCTTTCTTTTTCCCCCTTGCATGCCGACGATACGTAACAAAACCATTGGCTGTACTATGTGAACTCGAAATAATTTTATCCTTCTTGGATATCAAACTTACTTATATTGTTGCTTGAGAGTTTTTGTGCAGTGAAATATATATATAATTATTTAACAGTCTAAATATTGAAGCCTTGAAGGTCTCTTGGCATTTCATAATCATCATCCTTTTATTTCACTGCTTCATATTGTGCAATGTTTCAAATTTTCCTGGAATGTTGATTCTGACGTGTTTTAGGCAGGGATCTGCAGCGAATATCTGGAAATAGTTCTTCTAGAGTTGGTTATTGGAGCATGAAAGAGGTGAGATGCTCTCCATGTTGTAATAAACTTGAGTGTATTTGTTTGTTGATCAAAATCTTGGATCTTTTTTTACTTGTTGTAGATTGCGGAACTGGGTTCTAAAAATCAGCATTCTCTGGACTTCCATGATGTAAAGGTACCAACCACTGAAGATGCATTGAAGGTGAAGGGCACCATTCTATCCTTTTCTCTAATAAAAAAGCTTTGAAAACCTTCTAGAAGTTAGACAATATGAACATCATCTTGCAAATAGAGCTCTTGGCTGTTTCACATGCCACTAGAATCAATATTCTGTTACAGCCATCTAGAAATAACTAAATATGATTGAAGCTGAAAATCTTTCAGCATGCTGCTAAGCATATTGATTTGTCAAATATCAGGCACTCATGGAATGTTGAGTGATTACATTCTAAGGTTTATCGTATGTGTATCAGTTGGTATCAGGTTCTGTAAGACAGGTGATTCTTGATGCTAAAGTTGGGCCTCCACTATATGAGAGAGGACTCGCAAAGGACATCCTCTCGGTCGTAAGTCTCCTAGTTTTTGCCATAGTGCTTTAATTGTTCTTTGTTATTTAAATAATTGTGGGATTGGCTTTGCATTTCACAATTTTGGTTTTCAAGATTCATGTTCTATAAAGCTGGAAATGGATACTATCAATGTTAGGGAAACTCACTTCATTCCAGAGAGTATTAGATGGGATTGCTAATTGGAGCACAAGGAAGGAGGATAACATGAATGGATTCATGTGCTGCCTACTTACAATGTTCTAAAAGGCACTTGGCGTCATCTCGTCAATGGGGGAGGATAGGGTCCCAACATCTAGGCAAGGCCTAGGTGGTACTAGGTTGGTATAATTTAGATTAAAGCATGTGCTACAAACTTGGTCCTAGTTCTTAGTGGGCCTTTAGAAATGGTCGGTCACTCATTCATAGGGTGGAATATTTATGCAGCCATGCATAGTAACACTTTAGTGAGGATTAGCATCTAGTTTTGAATCACAATATGCTAAGAACATACTAAACCAAAAGTTCTTTTGAAATTTTCATGAGCTTGAAACTGTAAATGAACTCACAGTTGTTCTCCAAATGGAGTGTGTAGATGTTATAGAAATGAATCGAGGATATTTTGGCTTTCAAATTAGTTGAAGGTTGTTTGTTTGGTTGAAATGAATCAACTCATGGCTCAATATAAATAAAATAGCTATATTTATGATCTCGGATTTACAGTAGTTAATGTGGCTATTATCACTAGTCAAGATCATCAAACAAGGTTGTGGAGACGAAGTGATGACCATAATTTAGATGAAAAATCATGTGTTTATATATATATAAGTCTGTATATGATACGAGTTGTCATATATTAAGTTTTATTATTACTATTAGTCTTTTCATTATATATGTTAAGTCTTTTATTTAGTCAATTACATAAATAGTCCATGGGCTTATGTTTTTTAAGGCTTAAGTTAGGGTTAGGTATTGAGTCTATTTAACTAATTGTTTTCCAGATTTCAGGATTATCATTAGATCAAGAATATTGTAGCAACTTCGGTTGTGGTCAGAGATTGTCTCTGTGGTAGAGTGTAGCACTCTGTTGGGAAACATCCAATGCTTTGGTCTGATCCCATCAGCACTGCTGTTGTTGGTGGGGAATTCCCTCCAGGCTTTGCGCCACATACGTTCCACCCCACGCATTAAGGTGCCCAAGATGGAAATCCCGATTTTTGATGGGTCTGATCCCATCGCCTGGATTGCACATGCCGATCAGTTTTTCTGGTTCATGAAACACCGCTGGGAAGTCGTGTGAAACTGGCCCTCATTGCCATGTCTGGGCGAGCGATGTTTTGGGCGTAGTGGGCTCTCCGACGAGATGCAGCGATGACGTGGCCCAAATTTTCCTGCAAATTGGTCCAGCATTTTGGGGACAATTCCGCATTGAACACATACGAAGCGATGCAAGCAACCCGTCAAACAGGAGACATCGATGACTACGTCGCGATGTTTGAGGACAGGGTCGCACAATTCCCATCCCTTTCCCCGGAGTAGTATTTGGGAATGTTCATGGGGGGCCTGCAACCTGCGATTCGAGATAATATCTCAGATTCAGAATTATCAGATGTGCTCACAGCAATTAGGGCTGCCCGTCGGGTGGCATGCTCAAGCAAACCGCCAGCCCAATTTTCAAAGCCCACATACTCTAGTCCCGCAAGTTCAGCCCGTTTCTCAATCTGGAATCATGGCAGAGCAAGTTTGCCGGTCACAACTAGGGATGTAAACGAGCCGAGCCGAGCCGAATACTATCAAGCTCGAGCTCGGCTCGTTTGCTCGGTTATAGGCTCGAGCTCGGCTCGAGCTCGATTCGAACTCTAATAATTGGGCTCGAGCTCGGCTCGTGTATAAAATTTTAAGCTCGCGAATAGCTCGAGCTCGGCTCGGGAAATATTTAACTAAATAAACGAGTTAGCTCGAGTTCGGCTCGAAAAAAAGCTCGTTTTCTTAGCTCGAGCTCGGTTCGAAAAAAAGTTCATTTGCATAGTTCGAGATTGGCTAAAAAAGAGTTCGTTTTCATAGTTTGAGCTTGGCTCGAAAAAAGCTCGTTTACATAGTTCGAGCTCGGCTCTGAAAAAGCTCGTTTGCATAGTTCGAGCTCGGCTCGAAAAAAAAAAGCTCGTTTGCATAGTTTGAGCCTATTCGCGAGCTTTCGAGCCGAATACCATAAAGCTCGAGCTCAGCTCGATAATATAATCGAGCTCGAATTCGGTCTCGAGCTCGGCTCGTGAAATTTAACAAACAAACTCAAACGAATATTTTTTGAGCCGAGACTCGAATAGTTTGCGAACGGCTTGACTCATTTACATCCCTAGTCACAACCGAGTCTTCCAAAAAGTCCTCCCAGTCGCAGGCTGCGTCATCAGGGCCTCGCCCATTCAGCAATGTCCGCCACTTCACGGCAGAGGAGCAGCGCGAGTACCGTGCCAAGGGCAAATGCTTCCGCTGTGCACAACCATATGACCCTCTTAACAAGTGTGCACAGACGCACTTAGCATTTTGGCCCAATGCATTGGACACGGAGTTTGAGGAGGAACTCATCGGATCAATTGAGCACACAGCCGTGGCCGAATTGGCTGCAGATGCACATCAACCTTGAGGACAAGGTTGTTTGGACGGTGGGAGCATTGATACGAGTTGTCATATATTAAGTTTTATTATTACTATTAGTCTTTTTATTATATATGTTAAGTCTTTTATTTAGTCAATTAAATAAATAGCTCATTAGCTTATGTTTCTTAGGGCTTAAGTTAGAGTTAGGTATTGAGTCTATTTAAGTAATTATTTTCCAAATTTTAGGATTATCATTAGATCAAGAATATTGTAGCAACTTCGGTTGTGGATAGAGATTGTCTCTGTGGCAGAGTGCTGCACTATGTGGCCTCATTTTGAGGATTTATTTATAGAATTATCATTATATATATTATCTTGAAGTCCTCACTCTATTGGTATATTAGATAAAATTAATATAGCTGCCATTTTTTTTCTTCAAAGAGTTGAGAAGCCCTTGTTAGTTAAGATATGAGTATTTACAGGGTACAAACTTGTTAAGTTGTCACCCTATGATCTTACTTTGACTAGGGGTTTGACAAGTGTTAAGACACTTGTTAAACCCTTATAATTACTCCTAATTGTACTATGAATAATGATGATAATTATTATAAGGGTGATCGCCTAGAGCTTATATTACAAGAATGTACAGTGCCACTTGATCAATCAACTCTCTGGTCAATGAGTTGTTGGACGATGGGCCTTGCCTATACCCTTGAACTAACCGTTGATCACCGTTATTAGCTTTGATGTTCTCCTTAATCTCGTTATCTTCCTTGATCGCCTGTCAACAATTGCCTCCTAGCTTGCCACTATATTGGAGTTAGTCTATCAGCTATGGGCGAGCTACTTGGAATCTGGATAATTGCCTCTTGAACGATCAGTCTTTAAGCATTGTCTGGACTCCCCCTCCGTGTTTGAGTCATGAGGCCGTGATGTCACATAGGGGGCGTAATGATGGCGCGTGCCCCCACGTTCTTATTCAAACGATGGGACATGCCTCTATGTGTGTATTCCAAGGGGCCCTATTTCTTTTATATTTGCACAAAAATCCCATTGAGGAGACCTCCATTTTCTCCACTGAGTCGGATCCAGTGGCTAGCCTCTACTTCATCATTAGATGAGTGCGGGCTATTGAGAAATGAGAAAGAAATTCTTTGACAAGTTAGGCTAAAGAATATATGGATGCTGAGACCAGCGAGGAGAACCAGTGATGAGCCCTATCTCTCAGGTTGAGGGAAAAGTTCCAACATTTTCTTGCATCCGTAGCTCCCATGTAGATCATGTAATCAGAATACTTGTTCAAATGCACTTTTGGATCCGCTTCCCCATTATACAGGATAGTGAGGAGAAATTGAATTTTCTTTTGAAACGGAGCTGCCAAGATTGCTTGAGATAAGGGGATCTGGGAAGCAACATTAAGTTATGTTCTTCCTACGAGCTAACTGCATCTGTAGATTTTCAATCGCTTTCTGCATGGGGATTGAGTTTTGGGGCGATACCTATTGAGCAAGTTCTGCAATCTAGGCTCTTGGACGATCCATCTCAAGTAAATCATCTCGAGATGGTGTTACCTATGCCCTCTTGATTTGGTTGGCACCATTTGGTCTTAGCCTCCCTAGGGCTGGTCGTCTGAGATGATCGAGGGCTGATTGTCTCTGCCCAGATTCCGTCCTTGTCTCTTCAACATAAGGATGAGCAGGGTCCTCACCTAGCCTAGCTAATGCACTTGTTTGTGACGTGCTATGGCTGGACTCATCCATCTGGCTTGTACTCTGTGTCGTCCTTGGTCTTGGGCGATCAGCTATCTTGCCCTTCTCTTTAGCAACGGACTTTTGTTACCAAACAAGGGCACTGTCGGCCTCAGTGTACTGACGGCCTCTTTTTGCCCACCATTAGGTTGTTTGTCTATTCTTTCAATCTCAGTTGGCACTTTGGTCAGGTTTATCAAATTTCCCTGGTTTTGTAGTGTTTGAAGCAGAGCAATTATTTTTTCCAATTTTGGAGAAGCGTCTCTAACCCAGGCTGGGTGGCAGGGTTCGAAGGTAGTGGTGGTGTTGCATGTGCTAGTCTTTCTTAAATTATTATGGCCAAAGATTTCTGGGCTGCCCCCGTCCCGAATGCACCTCCATTACCCGATGTATAACCTCTATCACGCTAGCTTTTTGAGGGTGCATTTGAAATTCTTGTCTTTTGTGATTTCACCATTTTTCCAGATTTTTTTAACAATTTTACAACAATAAAAACTCACGCATGCACAAGCTCAGCCATTCCCAGATCCTTTCACCACTTTTTCAACCAACACCTCATACATGCACAAACTTGTTCTCCTCTTAAATTACAGAGCAATCCATAAAAATGTACCTCTAGTAAGTAACTAGCCTTGCATGTACCTAAATTGTAGATAAAAACTCTCTAAATGGACATGCATGCTTTCATACTCTACTAGGTTGCATTCTTACTTCTTACCCATTTGATTCTTCAAAGAAACATGTCTTGAGTTCTGGTGATCAGGATCGAAGGTTTCATCCCCTCCTTCTAACGCCAATTGTTGATGATCTCGGATTCACAGTAGTTAATGTGGCTATTATCACTAGGCAAGATCATCAAACAAGGTTGTGGAGATGGAATGATGACCATAATTCAGACATAATATAGGTGCCCTTTTTTTCTTCTAAGAGTCAAGAAGCCCTTTATTAGAATACTTGAGTATTTATAGAGTACAAACTTGGTGAGGTAGCACCCTATAACCTTATTTTGAGTAGGGGTTTCACAAGTATTATGACACTTGTCAAACCCTTATAATTACTTCTAATTATACTAAGAATAATGATGATAATTTTTATGGGGTGGTCACCTAGAGCTTATATTACAAGAATATACCACTCTTTTTGGGCTTCTTTCTGCTTGTCTCTATGCTCTGTACCACTTGATCAGTCAGCTCTCTGATCAATGAGCTTCTCGGGCGATGAGTCTTGCCTATACCTCTGATCTGACTGCTGATCGCCATTATTAGTTAGATGCTCTCCTTAATCTTGTTATCTTCCTCCTTAATTATGTTTAGACTGGTCGCCTATAAACAAGCTCGACTGTAAGATATCACATGCCTATTGCTTGGTTCTATGTTAGATTGATTTACTTTTTTGTAACAAATATATATTTTGAAATTAGCTTATAAATTAGGGGTTGTTTAAACTCTGTCAAGTTCCGGTATAACATCCAATGATACCCACAAATATTGTCTAATGAATTAACTGTTCTGGTTTTATGCCTGTGTGAACATTGCAAATTAAGTTGATCAAACTGTTGTATTGAAATATAAATCATATTAACCTTAATACCATACTTTTGCAGGTGGAAAGAAGCATGTGCAAGAACTGTGTTGTATGGGCGAAAAGTGACAGCCTGGCAAGGGACCTAATAAGATTATCCATAGATACAATGGTAACTGGCTCTATCTGATATTATATTTAGTTTTCTGAGAGCATGTGGTTCAATCGCTCTTACGAAAAGATGATGACCTCAAATATTGTTTATGAAGGTGGGGTACATCGTAATGATGGATCCATCAAGTGGAAGTAGGATGAAGTTATTGAGGATGAGAGGGGCTGGAGTGGTTGGTGTTCACCACCCATTGATAGATGATAAAGTGATGAAAATCCTGCATGGGTGAGTGCAATGTGCATATATATGTTAATGTTAGGTGGGTTGATGTAATCAAAGTGTGATGAAAACAAACAGGAGGAGGAAGAAGGTGTATGCTTGGACAGTGGATGAGGAAGAGTGGATGCACAAAATGTTGTGGGCGCGAGTAGATGGTGTTGTCACCAGTAATCCTTCTCTGCTTCGACGTGTTATGCAAGACACAACAACACACTGCTTTAAGGAAGGTTTTTCGATGATTGATTCATAATAAACTTTTACATCTAATCTTGCACTGGCTACAACAAGCATGCCAATCTTGACTCATTACTTCATATATGATATGTTACTCCAGATTATAAAAACTTTCTAGTAATATAGGAGTACTTCTTTTTAAATATTAGTAGTAATTTTTATTAAGAAATTATTTGAAAAGTTTCCAACTACGACGTCTGTACTCAAGTGAAACAACGCGATGCACGTTTTAGTTTCTTCTTTTTAAAATTTATTATTTAGAATACAGCTTCACTTTTTTTTGTTTTTGGAAAGGGAATACAACTTCACTTTTGTATTTTGAAATACTGTCAATACGGGGCATTCTAAAATGGTGAATCTTAATAAATTTTAATTTTTCTTATATCAAAAGTTATAACAAAAAGATATTTATACACAGCTTCCAATTCTCAATTTTATTATAAATTTTCTTTTCATTCCCCCATCCAAATCTATTTAATTTGTGACTAAAGTAAACTCTACAATAATTTTATTTTATTTTTATTAAATTCATAGAGAGAGTTGGGGGAGTAGTAAAGTTACTAATACTCTCCAACTTGGAACATATATTTTTTCTATAATTTTTGGGCACTAATATTAAGAAGAGTATAAAATATTGATATAGTACATGTGATGAAATGAAGAAAAATAAAAATGTAATGAAAATAGTGTAAAAAAAATTAAAAATAATAATAAATCCTAAAAAAGTAAATCAACAATTTTTAAGGAAAAGTGGGTTAATAAGTACCGGTTGAGAATGGTGGAGTAGGCCGCCAACGCTATGTATGGTTAATTTGGATATGAATGAAGAAGGAATCAAACAAAAGACAAAATTGCAGTGTATTGCAAGGAATAACCGCTGCTGGGAAAACTTCCCAATACGGCACCGTTTCTGCTTCGGATATGCATCATTAACTTCATTTTCAGATTCCCAAATTCAAAACTATCCACCTGAGCAAGACGCAGGGAATTGAAGGTTTCTGGATTTAAGCGCTGGAATCCATAAACTCTGCGTGATCTGCATTTTTCATCACTATTGGGATCCATTATTTGAGATGCTGCATACGCCACTCTTATAAGATCCAATTACTCAGCTTCAATCCAGCCAATCATGCTCAAACGCTTCGGATATGGGTTGGTCTCATGGTTCCGAAGAAAACTTGTCGACCCTCTTTACCTAATCCTTCGCCGGTTAGTTCCCATCATTCTTTTTTCCTGATTCGATTCTTTAATTCTTACTTTCTCGACATGATTTTCAAATATTTTTGTTCTAGTTCTAGCACTAAGTGTACAATTTATGTTCGACTCATATTTTGACAGGGGAACTGAACCAAAGCAGTTGGCCTTCTCCTTCGCTCTGGGGATTTGTCTTGGACTCTTTCCCATCTGTGGTGTGTTGATTGCTGTTCATCATATTGAGTTTGGTTTCAGCTTATAATTAGCTAAATTCATCATGTAGTAATTTTTCCAGCGATGGTGATGAGTTTGCGGTCAATTTGATTCGCATCACCTCTTTTCTTTATTTTGTAGTCTAGGGGAGTCCTGTTACTTCACGATTTAAGAGTGTCTTGAGGAAATGGTTAATGGGAAGCCTTTCACCACTTCTAATATAATATACAGGTGTTGGTGGAAACTATTTTTATTTGGTTCCCAATCTCCACGTCTTGATATTAGGATTTCTTTCAGTAGTTCATTTTCAGTGTGTCTCTTATGTGGATGAACTTATAGTGGCTGTTGCTATCATTATATAATGTCATGCCTTCACACCTGATCTTTGAATTTCTTCAAGAACTGGTTATGGGTCTAATCTTTTTTGAATTGTTTTCAGTGATTGGATAGTGATACTGGAAATCTTTTTATGACTTTCCACTACTTTTTTTCTTGTCCCTCTATTTTTTAACATTTCACGTGTACTGATATATATGATAGTCTGCAATGTCGCTACATAGGATACTTTTTATGTGATATGGATGACCACTATACTTGGTATTTATCATCTTTACAAGGTGTTGTACTGCTTTTATGTGGATGACCATTCAATATGTGGATCTCTTGATCATCTTTACTAGGGATCTTTAATATGAATGATCACTTTATGTGGAGTTTATCATCTTTCCAGGGGTTACTGTGTTTTTATGCGGGATAGCTATTGCAGTGCTTGGATCTCTTTGTCATGCCCCAACTGTAATGCTGGCTAACTTCGTTGCTACTCCTATTGAATTTAGGTAATCCCTTTTCAACTGATGTCAATCTCTTGCCTCTTATTCGGTATTGAATTTGTTAGTCAGCAAAGTTCAATGAGTCTTAGTTCGTTTCATTATCTTTCCATATACGGTTTTATCGTTTGATGAACTATTCTTTGCCAGATATTGTGCGTTTTAAGGTGTAGAATACTAATCACTCTAATAATGGTTTGTTTCTGTATCTTACCATTGATATATGATGGCTTAACTATGATGTTTTTTCCTTGTTTAAGATGTCAAAGGCACAGTCATAAATGTTGTGGGAACAAGGTCCTTGTGCTCTAGCTGTTGCTATCTCTTAATTTTACTTATAAACCAGTTTCTCATGTTGGGTAGGAAATTGAGAATGTCTACAAGTGGGATCTACCCTGGCCTTTTAATATATGGATGTCAATTTTGTAATTAGACTATAATCTCAGCACTATTAAGGGGTCCTCTACTTTTCTCATTGCTAATTTAGTGGCTAGTTAGTCCTAATCGTGGCATTAACTTTGAGTCCTTTCTCTGGTCTCCCACTTTATGTGCAACTAACCTTGCAATTCTTGAAAACCTTTGCATGAGGAAGAAATGGCATGGTTTGATCTCTGCTCTTTGAACTTCCAAAAACTCTTTTGATTGGTGCTACAGACCTATGCTCTAATCCTGTTTTTGGCAATCGCATGAGGCATGATACATTGGATCATCATTTCACTTGTCCGCATTTGAAGTTGTGCAATACAGTTTACTCGTTTCTGTAGCATACCAGTTAGCTAGTGCATTAACCAAACTATTGTGAAAAACACTCCTCTTTTCATCAATAAAATCAAGTCATCCACCACAAATTTACAATTGCTTGAATTTTCAGTCTGGGGGTAGTGTTCAAATTCATTACTCAATAGTATGCTCTCATGTGTGGTTGTTTCCAGTGGCTGTGACTGGCTAGTATATTTTAGGTTTTCTTTTTCATAATTACTGCTAATTATTCTTGTCTAATGTAGCATATATCTTGAACGATAAATCTCAGTATCCTGATCATTTTCTACTTCTCTTCTACAGTCTGATGATTCCATTTCTGCGTTTTGGTGAATTTGTTACTGGTGGGCCACATTTTCCTCTAACTTCTGATGCTTTTAAGAAGGTCTTGACGGGAGAAGCTTCTCGAGAAGTCTTGCAAAGCATTTTGCACGCGGTACACATTTAATCTGGCATATTTTTATTCATGTTCATCTCATGCTTGTGTGCCTCCCAAAAAGAAATGTTTTGGACCCTTCAGGGATATCTGATAAATCTCATTTCTGTTCTTAATTTCAATAATCGAGAGATTATATTCATGGATAAATATGTATGGGACTGATAATACCATATTTTATTAGTGGCATACTTAATGTTGACATAAGAGGTATGGTTGGGCTCAAGCAACTACATCATTTGTTGTTGGTTTATGAATTTTGGTTTTTGTCGTTCTGATTTATCAGTTCTGTTGACACATTTGCAGTTGCTGGGGTGGCTTGTTGCAGCACCAATTATCTTAGGAGGCCTCTATCTGTTGTCCTTACCATGTTTCAAGATTTTGGTTTATAAGTTCAGCGCTGCATCTTCCAGCCCGAAAAAGCAATCCAGCTCCACTTCAAGCCCTAAATTGCAAACCAGCTCCATTACAAGCCCGAGAATGTCTTTCAGCTCTGGCACTGGTGAAGTCAGGCTAAAAGTGAGGGATGCATGAGGAGGATTATTTGTACATATTAAAACGAAATTTGTATCCTACTACCTAACCAAGTTGTTAAAAGATGCATGAGAAAACGGCATCTTTCATGCTTGTAGAGTTTTATGATATGCCCTACTCCTTTCTTTGCTTCATGATGTCCAACCATGAAAGGAGAGTTCGATTAGAAAACTAATTATTCATCATTGATATTAGTTATTATAAGGCGCAGCAGACAGACATTGTTAAGTAGGCGTGCAAGAAGACTAAAGGTAGTTGTTAGTTGTCAATTGCGATGTTAATTAATAGTAATTCAATCCATCACATCAATTTACGTTTTAAAAGGCAAAAGATATTTATGGTGGATTTAAAATAAAAAAATTGACCGGAGGAGTGACATGCCTGCCTTTATGGCGGTTCGCCGCATGCCAACTAATTGATTGTTGGAGTATATGTAAGCTTGTTGATGATCTTTGTTTTCTTATTATCTATCTCACAGTCAAAGTTGAAGGATTCTTTTGTAATTTAGAAACAAAATTAATGATGGAACAGTTTAGGCATCTTAACATATAATCCGAATTTCCAATTGACTTGATTAGAGTATACTGAATAGTGAATTTGACATATGTAAACGAAAAAGGTCACTATAAACATGAAGGTGTAATAAAAAGACAAAAAGAGAGGAAACTTGTAATGTACAGCTCGACAGCCCTCTTATATTTACTTTATTTATCAAGTAGTAGTACATATTTATCAAAATCTCTGCCCTTTTCAGTTCTTCTTCCCTCAACAATCTTTCCAGATCTTTGGCTTATGGCTTTTTTTGCTCATTAGAAACGTTGATTTTCCTCATAATAAGGCCATTACCTTCCTTAAAAAACCAATCTTGGTTTGTGGAGGAATGCAATCTACCTATTTTGGTGTGGGTGGGCAAGATTCAGTTTATGATGTCTGTTAGTGATAAAAACAGCATTTCGGACCAAGAAATAGCCAACAATGGCACTAGAAATGCTGCGAATTGTTGCTCCTCTGAGTTGAAGCTCTACCAAGCTTTCATCTTTTCGGTGCCGATTTTGTTCACATTTATACTCCTCTTCTTGTTCTATTGGTTCTATCTCCGTCGCAGAAGGGCAGATTGGTCTTCTCTACGGATGAGGAGTAATAATTCCACGCCGATCCCTGAAAGCATCGATGAACTCTCCATGGTATGTTGTATTACTACTCTATTATTATGTCATTAATAATGCTTCTATTTTGATTTGCTGCTTAATTTCCTAGTGTGAACTGGGAGTGAAGAAGGAGCTGAGAGAGATGCTGCCAATTATCGTGTTCAATGAGAGCTTTTCTGTAAAAGACACACAGTAAGTGTTACTACTTCTTCCTTGAAGATCTTATATGTTAGTTTGATTCACCCTTTAGCTGAAGGAGTTTTTATTGTATACAATTAATTTCATTGACGGTGGATGGATATTCCCTTCCTATTCAATTGATGAGATAGTTTACACCATTCAACTCTAACTGTGAAGAGCCATCCACCGGAATACTTATCTCTACATCTTTCCCTTTCCTGCCTTGTTCCATTTTCTTGGGGTATAGAGTGGCAAATTTATATAGCTACAGATTTCCTATAATCTTTTTGTAGGAGTTACTGTGCTCATATTCTCTCTCTTTTCCTCATTAATAATTTAAAATCTTTTTGTTTGGTACTTACTGTAATGTGGGACAAACTGATAGCATATTTTAGGTGCTTGTATGTTCATGCATAATATATCGACCATTCTGCAATTTGGCCTGTTTTGATCATCATATTTTTGGTAGATGTTGAGAATTGTATGTGTGATTAGTTAGATAAAAACATTGGAGCAAATGAGATTGCAGATCCTCTTTATCATTTGAGTGTAGGAAGTGCATAATGCATACTGTTAACTACTTGCTATGATATTTCTCTGGGCCTGAGTACATGCTCAATATGAGCATTTTGTTTTTCTAGTTCTTGGTAATACTAATGTACGAGGTATTACACCAGTCTTTCTAAAAGCATTGGTTAGATTTTAGCTGTTGGCTAGGCAAGTATGGGTGAAATATCTCATTTTTCTTACTCTTGCTCTTTTTTATTGGTGGTGGTACTGGTGGGTAAGACAAGCGTTAGGGTGACAGATTTTGTAATCATTTCCGGGCCATGATGATGCTCCATTTCCTCTTTGGTTACTGCACTGATACATAAACTCATTATTTTTAACTATAGGTTCACCGTGGAATGATAGATTTAACGAGGCCCTAGCTGAGAACCAGCTTGTGGTTCCCACCTTTTTCTTTTTTCCTTTAATAAAAAGAAAGTTATTCATGTGGAAGCTGCAGACGATGTCAAATTGCCAATAATTTGTGGTGATACACATTACATTACTAGTTCAGTGAGAACTTGGGATCATACTTGGTGGCTATACATTACATTACTAGTTTGGTTGGGTTGTTTCATGTGTCTGTTGGAAGTAAGATGAGATTGATTGGATTCTCATTTTCTAGTAAGTTTGCAAAAACACAGTATGACCAGAAGTCCTTTTTTGTATTGGTAGATGCTCGGTGTGCCTTGGAGAGTACCAAGCGGAGGATAGACTTCAGCAGATACCAGGGTGTGGGCACACCTTCCACATATATTGTATCGACCTGTGGCTAACTACGCATACTACTTGTCCACTTTGTCGCAAATCCCTCCTTTCTTCGAATAAAGTAGCAGATACAAGCAATCGGGAGAATGGTGCTGAAGCTTCTGATAGGCAGAATAGTGAAGACCCACAAAGCAGTCGACAACCTAGCACAGATGAAGCTGAAGCAGAAGCAGAAGTTGTTGAGGTTGCAAAGCAAGAGAGTGAAATGATAGCGTAAAAATTGTTAGGCTGCCTTGTGCACACGGTGATAGGTCTCTGGAGTGTGTGAATGAATTACTATTACCATTACTAGTATTGTATTTGTATTGAGGCTCCTTGGCATTGAGGGTGTAAAGGGCATCTATTTTATTTACATTACATAATAAATAAATATTGACTGCCTGGTTCTTCCTCTGTATACTTAGTCCTGGGCTGGCTACTTGTACTTGTACTTGTACTTGTACCAACACTCTATTTATTTTCACCCGAATGAATGAATGAATTCATGGATTTTAAACATTACCAAATTAATGTGAAGAATTGATGTTCCTGGAATATTAATTGTGTAGAAATTTATTTCCAAGGAGAAAAGTCTTGTACTTTCAAGATGATTTTGAATTGAGTAAGGATTAGAGCAATTATCAACTAGTTGAATTTGAATTTGGAGTGAATATTTTAAAAATAAATTGCAAGTCTGTACAAGCGAAGTGGGAGTTGAGCGAGTCAGTCAATGAGTGACCACATCCACTACTACTACAACCAAGTCTCTCTCTCTCTCTCTCTCTCTCTAACGTCTTTATTCTGCCATTGCCCATGTGAAACCTCACTCTTATCCCTGAATGATGCTGCCGCCTGCCTGCCTACACCACTTTAGGTAACTTGTTCATCTCTCTCCACCTTCACCTTCACCTTCATCTTCCCCCTATTCTATTCTATTCTATTCTATTCGGCTTCCACCTCCCTCAGTTAGTATTTATTATGAAACAATTCTTTCCCTGCAAGAATTCCTAGGGTTCCCTATAATTTATTGCTTAGGTCCGATCTGGATCAATGGATTCTGTTAGAAACACGGTTTGTTACTGCTGTATATGGAAGGGTGGTCGAATTTTGTACAGTTATAGCATCGGAGACCACGGGATTGACAACTTAGCTGCATTGTGCTTGGAGACCATCCCTCCTTATCACCGATGGTACTTCGAAACCATTGCTAATAACACTTTCGGCTTTTTTATCAACGATGATGGATGCGTCTATTTTGCAATCGTGCGTCACTCTTTTGGCAACTCACAACTCCTTAGGTTTCTTGAGAAATTGAAAGATGAATTCACCCGGGGGATTCGTACCACCGGGGGTTCCACCACAAGCCTCGACTTTCTCTGTTTGCGAGAGCAGTTGGTTCCGATTGTCCATGATTTGGTTGATTCGTTGCAGCGAGCCTGGCCTTCTCCTTCTCCTCCCCCTTCTCCATCTCCACCACCAGCTAATAATATCACTGAAGCAGCTACGGGTGCTTCTTCAACCAAAGCTCCTTTACTCGGAAGGCCAAGCAAACACGACAAGAAAAAGAAAGATCATTCTATTCTCGTTGAGGAGGAGGAGGAGCATAGGAGATCATCTGATTTTGGACCCTTGGACACTTCCAATGATCAAGGCACGTCGTCTTCGCCATTGCACAAGGATTATACTTCTTCTAATCTTCATAACAAGTGGTGCCGCCAAGTGAGGATTGTTCTAGCCATCGATGCTGCTGTTTGTATTGTTTTGTTCATAATTTGGTTGGTGATATGCCGTGGTTTAGTGTGCATTCGTTGAAGCTTACAGTTTTGCATTTGGTGGTTACATTTTTATGCTATGTACATATGATGATTTTAGTAACAAATCACATTTTTAGTTACATCATCTACATTTCCATTTTGTATATAATTTTTAAGAGCAAACTTGTCAAGCAGGATGTGCCAAGTAGCAACAAGCAAACACAACTAATGAAACCACACTTGATATAGTGTCAAATCCCACGCTTAATTACAGTAAATATTAGTAGAATTTAGAAACAGCCCTGCTTACAAATGCATTCAATCCTAGACCACAATTGGTAAGAGAATAAACTGACATTGTCTCAGTCATAAATTCATCTATCCCACTCCGAGGTCTGAGGTTCAGGAACCGCTGTAGCTGGACTCTGATTGTAACGAAGAGGAAGCTGACTGGTACATTTATCCCAACCCATGATGTGAGGCAAAGCAAACTGCACCCACAACACAAACATGATGAAAGGCCAAAATACAAAATGGAAGATAGTAGCTTCAGGCCTGGACTAGAAATAAAACAGCACAGCATTTGAAGTTTATCCTCTATACAAGTTATCAACAGCAGCACCAAGCTGAATGTTATAATAAAATAATCAAATAAAATTATAGATGACGCCATACCGTGAAAGCAGTTCTCATGACTGCAAACTCAGCAGGAGTGACAGGGAGTGAAAACCGATCATTTGTGTTGAGAACATTGTTGACAACATCTGCAGAGAACATGATTAGTATGAGCAGAGACTTTCATCATTCATTTGAATGACTTCGTAACACAGGAGTACTTACTCAGATTAAAGAAGTAACCAGTGCCACCAGCGTGTGCTTTAATTGAAAAACTCTTTCTAACTTGACCTGCATTGCTGTAGATAACAATTTCAACTAACTATATAACTATAGTCTGAAACTTAATTACTATATATCAGAACCAGGGCAGAATGAGAATGTCAAGAACATAATTAGAAATTCACAAGGTTCAATTCAAAACCAAATAGGATATCAACCTTGATAGCATTGACGGGTCATGGAAGAATTCACACGAGTCCTTTGAGTCCCAAGCGATCAGGGTTCCAACCTCTGTTGCAGATAGAGCAAATTTCTGCAGTATGCATGAAAATTGTGGGAAATATATTTCAGGAAATATTACAGCAATAAAAAGCTGGAAAACAAGTAAAAACATTACCTGCCTCTTGTCCCAATCATATTTACGCTCCCCAATTGCAGGCCAGAATGTCAAAATGATGACACCACGACGTTCAATTCTGTAATCTCCAGACTAAAAATGAAGGGCCAATAACAAAACAATGTTTTATACAGACTAAAAATATAAAGGAATGTATATCGCAACAACAATTGTTTGGTTTTAACATCATACTTCCAATTTACTAAACGTCGGAAGAAGAGGGTCAGCAGACAGGGCAGCTTTGCCTTTAAAAAGTGAGTAAGGTGCAAATATTTTAGCTGCAGATTCAGAAAAAAAGAATCAGAAAGACGATTTGACTTCAGGAAGAGGTAAAGTGGAACTTAATGTCCAAAGAATGAGATACCACTAGAACCAAAATTTGGTATAGCAGTCTGGGTGGTTATGCCACGCAATAATTTGAAGTTGTTAGCAGCTTCATTTGTAAGACTGTTTCTGGAGATCTGATCTCTGTTCCATATAAAAGAAGAAAAAACTGGCATCAAGAAGCATATATATATATATATTTTTTTTTAATGTGAAACTGATGACCTTAAACAATCTTAACTAGTCAATTACAAAGTCGGGAACAATATGCCAGCTCATAACAGATTCAAAAGGATGAATGTAGACATTTTGACAAATGTTTTAACAATAGGGCATTGCTTATAAACCTTTACAAATAGCCCCCAAAACACTTGTCCAAAAGCATACAAAATAGCTTATAGCTGCTAATGGAAGTGATTTGAGGGGAGTGGCAAAAACAAAACTAGTATGTAGACGTAAACCCGACCCCACCCTCAAAAAGAGAAGAAAACAGAAGCCCTACACTGAACTGAAGCTTAAGTTGGAATCTAAATCAAAATAGCAGATGAAATGAATGGCACAAACATAAGCCTTGAATTCAGGGTTTTAATACCAGAACGAAGCTTGAGAAGGGTTTACCTTGACGACTGCAGAAGTAGCCTCGAGAGCTTCAACATGGCGAGAGCGAGAGAGAGAGTCAAGTGATGGTGCGCTCATTCTTATTTCCCTCTCCCTCCCACCACACCAGGTACACGCATCCAAAAGGCCTAAGCCCACTTACGGGTTACGATGGGCTTTTCCACATATATTTGGGCAGCCAGCTATTAATTTCTTGGCCCAGGTTATTCACACTAGCCTCTTTTGACAATAATAAATATATTATCCTATGTTTGGTAATATTTTTCGAATTTTTTTCACTTTTTTATAATTTTTTCAAAAAGAATTACTGAAGAATAGTATATTTACTATTTTGGATGTAACCTGGTCCTAATTCCTTTGTTTTACTACTAAGGGAGGGAGGGAGGGAATGGGTGTATGCAATCTTGCAAGTAATAATCATTTTTCTTTTAACTTTGGAAAGTATTTATATTTCTCTTTCAAGAGATTAAATAATTGAACAAAATTTATAGTTTATATAGATTCATCCCAACCATTATATTTTAAAGGTAATTATTACTCAAATAGAATATTGGAGTTTGTTTTTTATATTATATCTCACGCAAAACTCCCTCAAAAAACAATAAGTTATCCATTAATTTGTTAATATATATTTAAAAATAGCAGTATAATATATATATGTTAAGTAAAATTTGAATTAAATATCATACTTCTTTCATTTTTCATGCCTACTAACAGTAACACGAACTATAATCAAATATTGTAAAACTAGCATTTTTGTGATTGCAATAGGACATGAGTTTTCGGGAGTTGTCATGAACTCCGATCCGTACCAAACTATATATCGCATAGACCTACTGTTTCACCTACTAAAACTCTCCTCGATCGGTCCTTTCCTTTATTACAAAGTAAGATTCATTTTTTAAAAAAAAAATTATTTAATAAACAAACCAGGTTTAGAATTTTACAACTTTATTTAAGTGCACTCCCGGCCTCCTCATAGCAAAATGCAAATGTAAGGGTGATACGATTCCTCTCAGAACAACTCAACAACAATAATTGGTTAAAAATAATTTTATAGAAACCAGCTCAACGCATGTGCAATTTTTTTCCAATGCTTAAGCAAAAAGACGATTATTTTAACATTTTAAAATAAGATAAAAATGATTCATGATATAATATATACTCCCCCGTCCACGAAAAATACGTTCAGATATTTGTACGTGATTTAATGCAATATGTCGAAAAATATTATGGAATATTGTGACGACCTATATGAATAAAAAGAATGTCTTTGGCAATATCTCATAATACCTTTCGATATATTGTATTAAACCATGTACAAATATCTGAGCATATTTTTTTTGGATGGAGGTAGCTAGTACAATATATTATTATATGATCTAAACTACAAGTCTACGTACAATTAATGTGGCCCAACAGGTCGTTACATATGTACACAACCACTCAATATTTTCAGAAAGTCTACAATTTGTCCAATAGAATTAACAACTCATAACTCCTAATACGATAAAATATGAAATATTTGAAAAAACATAATCAAATATAGATAGATAGTGAACGTTTAATACAAAATACTTAAAAATGAATGAATTCATATAATTAATAAGTAGTGAGATATTTGGGTATCACAAAGGAACATACAAATTTTTTTAAAAAAAATTAAAAAAAAAGTAGTACTTTAATAATAATTTAGTAAAATTTTATATGAAAAATAAAATGTTAATTGAATTGTGTGGACCTAAAAAATAATAATAATATTTTGCGTAAAAAAAAGCCTTCAAAACATCCTTGGATGCATATATGGTTTTGTTTGAATAAAATTAAGAATGCAGGTGCATGGAATTGAGAATAGCCGACCTCATATATATATATATATATATAAGTAGCAGCATTGATACATGCATTAAAATGATAATGAAGAGTCATCGATCGGAATTAATTAATAAGGTACAAGCACTCACTAAATTACGTACGTACGATCTTGAAAGGAAATTACGAGCCTTCTTCCTAGTTTACAATTACAAACCCAGCTGATGATCGATGATCAGTCTTAATTCAAAGTGCATGAGAGAGAGTGATATAGAGAGAGAGAGAGAGGCAGATATTGATGATGAAGATGACCTGAGTCCTAACCATGGTTGGTAATGGTATGTTAGCTAGCAAGGGTAGAAGAACCCCAAAAATATCCAAGGGTAACTTCAATTCCAATTAATACACACACACTCTATGAAACCCCACACCCATTTGATGGAGCTTCAATTCGCTTCGATCATGCAGGGCTCCAACTCCAAAAGTTTCGCCCATCAGTACTAATCATCCATTACATTAATTAATTAATATGCATGATCTTAATTAATTAATTTCCCGATTGAATTAATTAAGATCCTTTTTCCAAAACCAAAAAATCTAATTTGTAAAATTGCGATTTGCAAATGGAGACCATCCATGATCTAGTCAGAGTTTTTAAAATCCTGAGACTAGCTAGCTAGCTAGGGTTGAAGTTAATTGGAAAATTAAACAAAAATCTGGCCATGCAGATTTAATTCCTAATCTACTGCATCTACAAAGATTAATTATAATTATAATGCAAACATCCGGCATTTCAATATCAACAATATTATTTTGAAAATGAAAAGGCCGGTTTTTAGTTATTTGACAAAACATGAAACTTAAGCAAGAAAAGAAAAGACAAGGCTAGCTTTTTGTGGAGCCTGCCTTTTATATATATATAGTAATTTGAAAAAGGATTTTGGTTGTGGTTGGCCATTAATTCCGAATGGCCGAAGACCAACTTTGGCAGCTAGCTCGGGCCGGGTTGATCATGAAGTGCACATGCATGCAATGCAATTTCATTCTTAATTCTCCTCTTGTAGGAACCTTTCCTAAAGAGAGAGAGAGAGAGACCATATTCTGGATGTAACTTCCTTTGGGGGGCTCATCCATGCATGAGAGAGAGAGAGAGAGATCTGGCCAAATGCATGCATGCCCATATGCATGCATATATATAAGGCCAATTGAGAAGAGAGGAGAGAAAGAAATTGTAGAAAGATAACCATGGTTAGGCCAAAGGTGAATTTTGAATCTATCTCTCAACGATGAGGTAGGGGTATAGGCGCGTGCAGACCACCACCACCCATGGTTACGCCTGGGGCACAGCAAAACAAACTGTCAAAGATATCATGCATATATATTAGCTTGCTCCTTATAAATTTAATTGAACTTGTAAAACCTGCAACAACATTAATTAATTATATATATATATATAAAAGAATAATTAAATTAATTAATTTATTAACCTGCTGCTGCAGCTGCAGATTGAAGCGGAGGGGTTGGGGAGCTGGCGAGAGACACAGGGGTTCCATAGTAATAGGGGAAGAGGTGGTGCGGATACTGAACACCGTATCCGGCGCCCTCACTACTGAAGTTCACATAATTAGGGTAGTAAGCTGCTGCTGCAAGTCCGCTGCTTCCGGAAGTACTACCGTACAAAGGATATTGACCGCTTGCAGCTCCACCTCCATAAACACCATAGTAGCTCTAAACAAACATATATATATATATATATCCATTAATTTATTTATTTGTACGTTTATATATATATTATTATAGCTACTGTATATATATATATAATCACTAATTAATTAATGAAACAATTTGCAGTTGTACATGCATGGTCTCCAAATCAATTTGGAGATATTTATCGCGCAAATTAATTCGTCAACCCATTAATAATTGTGGTAATCAGAATAGAAAAATTGAAATTAGCAATAGAATGAGTTGGATGATACCAAGAGTTTTTGGCACACAATCTTCAACTCACTGAAATTAAATTAAATTTTAATATAGAACCAAAATTAAAAATATTAATAATATAGAGGATTAAAATTGGACACACTTAAATTATAAGATGATATTATATATCTTGTTTTTCCCCTTTTAACACACAAATATGAAGTTCAATTAATTCCTCTAGCTAATTGTTTATGGTAGAACAAATTAATGGTTGTTTTGTCGATGCTTATGCTACTTATATATATAAAATATTGTTGACAATAATATTTTCAAAGTTGAAGTTCATCCAATCAACAATTCAAGTTAGATTGAATTAATATATAACTATATATATATATATATATATATATATATATGTTATAATTTATTATCAATTGAGAAAGAAATTACAGAACAAATTGATCATATATACAAATGTAGTTAGGTTTTTGCAGACAATTATAGTGAGACAAGAGTATGCATGCTGCAGTGATGCATTAATTCATAATTTAAAGGCACCCCAAGTGAATAAAGTGATACACTTTTTTATAAGGAAAATTAAAGTGATACACTTTTTAAAAATATAGTGAATAACAATTTGGATAAAGAGGATAGTTAAATTAAATCATGCAAGGTTAAGTTTATCTCATTATGAATATGTAGATAATTAGCAAAATGTCTAAAAATAAAATTTTGTAAACTCTGGTGAAATGGAGGGAGTAGTACATAAAATTGGTATAATAAATAAATTAATATATAGGTAAAAAAAAAAAAAGGGGAGAGTTATGGACGAACCGTAGGGTAAGCATATTCGGCCGAGTATGGAGAGTACCTGATTGAGGTTTATCCAAGCAAAAATAAAAGCATTATATATACATATATACATATTAGGATTAATGTCTAAATTAATTGCACATGTTAAATTAAGGACCCTACACTACACATGCACTAATAATCATCGTTTTCATCAGGGTGCATGTGATGGAGAGAAGGGGAATAATAATAATAATAAAAAAGAAAAGGGGGGGAAGGGGGGGGGGGGGTTGTTTCTGTAATTTTATGTTAAAAGAGTAAAAAGGCGGTATGATGGGGAAGAGAAGTAGTGTGTCGAAGAAGTAATTAGAGGTAGCTAGGCTAGGTGTTATGGGTGGGCACTCAGCATGTGGGGGAGAATGAATGAATGAGCTGGCCTTGTGTCAGATGGTAGGGAAAACTTTGTAATAAATAATAATAATAATATTTAAAAAAAGAAAAAGAAAAGAAAAGAAAGAGGGGCATGCGTGAGTTGGCAATGCACGTGCAGTGTTGAAATTAAGAGTGGAGTAGGAGCATACCCATAAAGGTTGTAAGGAAGGCCAGCAGCAGTAGCAGCTGCTTGTTGAATGGAATAATGAGGTGGGAAGGTGGTTGCAGCTGAAGCAAATGCCGATCCCTGGAATCCACCTCCCTGAGGATGATGATGATGTTGTTGAAATCCTCCTCCTATCACCCTTATGTTCCTCCCAGCTCCACCTCCTCCTCCTTCATTAATCAATTCAATTCATCAAATACATGTACTATTAATTCTAATTAAGAAGAATATGTTACATGTAGGTAATAGTAGGAATATTAATTACTGTCACTATTAGTATTCATCCTAATTAAATCATATTAATTAATACTAATAAATAATTAATAATAGAGGTAGGCAATGTCAGTGCACTAGATATATCCACGATAAATGGTCCACGTTGTCTTAAACGGTTGTCCACAATAAATGGTCTACTTACCTAAAATGAAAAACTTACAATCATTATTTTCATTTTTTATACATATATACTCACTTTTACACATCATATCAAGTACTTTTTTAATAATTAAATATTTTTTTATACTAATACACTCACTTTTACACATCAACATCAATTTTTTTAATAACCGTGAATTGTCAAGATAGTCCAATTTTTATTTACGGAGTACATAGTAAAGGAAAGTTGCATATATACATATGATATGACCACAAGCAAAGCAGGCACAAAAGTGTGTCTTTCACACATATAACAAGTTAGCTGTCAAGGTTGCTTTTTCTAAAACATGCATGATTGATCATATATCCCCATCTATACAGTTATACTAGCTAACTTCATTTGATACATCTACCTAAGCTGCTATATATATATCTATACCACAAATTAATTATATATACATGTGATGATGATTCTAGCTAGTTTAAGTTCCTGCAGGGTGTAGATGCAAATTATATATATATACATTATGTACCATGCATAAACTAAATACACTAATATCATTTAATTAAATTAATAATATATATGATCGATGAAATTAATTAAGAAAAGTATATATAGAGAGAGAGAGAGTAATTAAGTACCATGCTTAGGAGTGGAGGGTTTAGATCTTTGAAGACCCAATGAGGCAAGGTTGCAATTAGCCCTCCTTCCATCGATCACAGGAGTTGCATCAACACACGCTCTCATTGCCGCATCTGCTTCACGGAATGTTACCTGCACCACCAAATATATATATATTTTTAATTAATTAATAAAGTAGAAATTTATAAGAAGTTGGGTTGGGTTGGGACGTACAAATCCATATCCTTTAGATCTTCCGGTAGTTTTATCAGTGATAACGACGGCCTCCAAGATTTCACCAAACTGTTCAAAGTATTTGTTCATGGTGTCCTTCTGAGTCTCCCACGCCAATCCCCCAACAAATACCTTTGTGTAAGTTGTGTCTCCCAACGGCGTCATCGATCGATCTGCACTTATTATAATTTATTAATTTCTGGATCTATCAATCTGCAAACAATTCTATACTTATATAATTACATGACATCGATCAACTTACTTAGTCGGAGATCTTTGGTCGGATGAACAAGAGGTCCACGTACAATTAGGTCAGACAGAAAAAAGAAGAAGAAGAAGAAGAAAAATATAGTAATAACAAAGGGATTAGGAGGAGGGACAAGCGACAAGAGAAGAAAAGAGAGATTAGATAGATAGATAGATAAATGGAGGGAAGAAGAAAAAAAAAAAAAAAAAAGGATAAAGTCTCTCTCTCTCTCATAATACGGACAATCAATTATATACATATCAGCCCCACTTCTTTCCATTGCCTCCCTCCTCACGCGCTTTTCTATTTTCCCTCCTCAACCATTCAATTTTTACAATCACCTTTTATAATTAATTATTCTATTTTGTTTCTAAACTATTTTCTTATCCTTTTTTTTTTTTTTAATCAACTGCTTCTCATTCTTTAGATAAATTGGGCAGTTCAGTGGTTAAAATGAAAAAAAAATGGAATAAATAAATATACTAGAAAATAATATCTAACATACAAGTAAAAACAACAGAATAAGATAATATACTATTATTCATCAATTATACAGGTCATGTCAGTGTTTCTTTTGGTACATAAGAAATATAAATCATATTAATTTTTGTTACTACTACAATTTTAGCGTTAATTTTAATCTAATATACCATGTGAGTGTATTATTTATAATATATAAATAGGTAGAATACTCATTCATTCATCCGAAACGAGGGTTGATGTTTGTAATTGTAGTGTAGGTAGGTTGTGCAATCAATTCAAATGGAATTGATTCCTAGTAAAGAAAGTTAATCTGAGGCGGGGGAGAGTTGTGGTGCACGCGCCGGTATATAAGGTAGGGAGAAATGCTGGCGGCCCATTATTGTGTTTGCCATGGCTCTCAATAGCATGAAAAATGCCCTCCTCATAAACAAGTTTTACAATAATACCAACTCCAACGGGAGTTGACGCACGTTTAGTGGCAAAAACGGAACGGAGTATCTACCTCCTTTGGATGACATTATTTAATTAATAAATATTACTTTCTTTCTTCATTAAAATTTATATATTTTTTATTTAAATATCTTATATAAATTTATATATTATTAAAAATATTAATTTATATACACACAAAATTATATATATACTTATTTATATGTCACTATTTTATTTAAAAAAATTAATTATGTCAACTGTTAAAGTGTAAATTCTTATGAAACCTGAGAATATTTTTTAGTTTACAAATTAAGAAGAGACTTATTTTATGAATGAATATTGTCTTTATGATAGTTACATAGTTAGTGTTGTCTCAACATATATAATTGTGGAATAAAAAATTAATTGAGAAGAATGATTATAAAATGAGAGGGGAATATTGAAATAGGAATAATTAATAATAAACTTATTTAAGAGAAAATAACGATGTCATATTTTTTTATTCACATTAATAATTAAAATTAATATATATTTATCTTTATTTTCCGATCAAAATTAAATATTTTTATACCAAACACTTGGCGGGGATTTTGTCATTAATTTTGGGCCAGTGGTGGTGGATGGCTCGCATGAGAGAAAATGGATGTTGGTGGTAATATATTCTATCAATTGTGTTCATGATTTTGCTTCTCAGTTGTGTGGTTATACGTATGGTTTATTAATTATGTTGGATATATATATATATATATATATATATATATAT
>JAPKLY010000442.1:0-62085 GCA_026898435.1 Prunella vulgaris | reverse complement strand
TCTGGTTTAATTTAGCTACATGATCTCATTGATCGATCGCCACAGAATTTAATTAATTATTTCCACGGAGCCTTAACTAGGGTACAACCGGCCGGGGCCTTAATAAGAGTCATTTGTTCCGTGTTACATCCTCCTAGATAGCTCTGGTATTGTATGCACCAATCTAGCTAATATGTATTCCATTTTCCAAATTTTGACATATATATATATATGGACCTAGCTAGCTAGCTAGAATAATTATATATATATATATATATATATATATATAGGGGCTGCTTATTTTTCAATATTTCACATGTTATACATTCATATTGTCGTATTACAAATGACAATTTGCTTGTACACAAACTGAATTACGCAGGCATGCAAAATATTTTTCATTTTTATGTCATATTTGTACAAGCAGTACTATACATAGAAATGAAAATATATATATATATATATATAGAGTAATTGCAAATTAATTTACTTCTCATTAATATTTTCTTTGTGCGTCACCTATCGTAGTCGAAGATGCACATGAAATAATTAATTATGCACCATATATATATATATATATATAATATAGTTACCGAATTTGACAGCCACTGCAGGACAAATTATGTACTAAAGGAATGGATGAATCAAAGAAGCGTAGATAGAGAGATTTGAATCCGATCCTAATGCATATAATTGATTAATAATACAACAACAAAGGAGTGAATATATATGACCCACATATGTAAACCTCAACTGCAATGAATGTGAATAACCCAAGGTACAGAAAGAAAGAGATTTTATTCACACAATTTCCAAATACTTAATTTATGTCGTACGATGATAAAATAAAACTACCATTGTGTAATCGACCAGTTATATATAATAGTTTCGAATATCATTGCTTGTTACTCATCCGCCTCAAAATACCTTTTACAAGTAAGATGACACATTTTTAAAAAAAAATGAATAAGTACATATTTGATGGATAACTTTGTAGATTTTAAAGAATAAATAAATAAATATTTTGTAAGAAAATAAAGCAATTAGTATGATTTGATGGGTAATTCAATAAATCATAAAATATAAAATAAACAAATAAATTGGATAATGGATATGTGTGATCCAAAAATACTGACTTTTTATGTAAAAAAAATAAGTACAATGTGAGAATAGAGTTTATATAAAAAAAAAAAAACTATTTAAAAATTATGAAGAATATTGTAAAATGGACTAACACTTTATATTGGATTGTTGAGAGTATTATTGAGTTTTAGTATTTGAGATATGGTGGTGGGTCAAATTATATGTTAGCTTGAGGGTCGGGATTGGCAACTTGGGGTGGGGTATCTTATTTGTTATTCCAATTGGGTAATGTATGAAATGATATGATATGCATGCTGTCAGTGCCACCTCATTCTCATCACTGACAATTTAATTTAATTTATGAAAAAAGTCCACCTAATCCTCATTTTTATTATTATTTTATTATTTGAAATTTAAGTCCCCAAATATATGAGTAATTGAGTTTGGTATCCGATCTTTTTCATTCGTATTTGTATAAATAAAATGTGAAGCTTAAAGAAGAGGTATTTAAGTGATGAAAGTAGCTAGGGTGGATGAATATTCAAAAGAAAGAAAGAAAGAAAGAAAAGAGGCAGCGACCATCCAATCCAATCCAATGCATCTTCTTTTTTGAAAAGCACTAGTTTATTTTCTCTTTACAGAAAGAAGCACTAGTAATTTCATGCAATATACTACTATTAGCTGGCAAAGGTAACACTAACAAAGCTGTCTCCAACTTGCATATGTTTGACCATAAAGTCATCAACAACTCACATGACTCGCTCAGTACATTTCATTTTTCTGACTCTCTCTCTCTCTCACACACACACACACATAGTATATCTATCTGTATCTGTTAATTACATATGTCCGTCCTCACGTGGAATAAATTTCAGGCATCTGCTGACTGCTGCTATATCACAACGATGTGCCATGTGTCTTGTGGAAAATACCAATTAATATTAATTAATAGATGCACCAGCACAATATCTACAAATCAGCAAGACGCAGGGTATGCATGTCACTAAACTCTACTTCGAAATCCTTGGCTTGAATGGCACACAAATAGCAACATATACCTACAATTCCACACAACTCAAACCACCTCTGTCTTCCAACTTTCCAAGATACAAAAGAAAGCAACTGAGATACACAAAAATTGACTAATTAAGGGCTTCATTGGATTCAACCAAAATTCACTGTCAAATAGTACTTGATTGGTCATGGAAAAAAGTTGGACAATCCTAGCCCTAGATAGAAACGTATATGTTGCCACAGGCCCAGCTTAGAGTTGCACTATTCGATGTCTTCATGATATAAATGAAGTCCAAGCCCAAGGCGAGCACAAGCTCGACGAAATGCCATTGCTTCTGCCTTCTGCACTGGATCCCCGTAGCTTGTGTCGCTAACTGAAGATGTCCCCGTTGCTTCCCGAAAGATCTAGGCTCATATGGAGCAAATATATCACAAATTTGCCCAATAAATTCACTAAGAACCTCTGATACAATTACTTGCAAGAAAGAATGACACTGCCTCAACTCCTATATTCAGAATAATTTGCTACGCTCATACATAAGCAGCAGACTCAAGTGCATTCTTGAGAAAGTTCAAGCACACAAAAGTGGATAAATTTGAGATTGATGGATAATCAATACAATCACAGTAGGAGCTAGACTGCCTGTTCAAGTTTGTATTACAAGAGGGTTCAGAGATTAAGATGCAGGATTTTTTATGTGATGCAATTTTATGCTTAAAAAAGCTTATTAAGGTGCAGGAACTCACTAAGGGAGACAAAGATCCATTCACATACACCTTTCGAAATTTCAGTAGCCAAGGTGATTATGGGCAAATGGCAACCGACAACAGAATAAGGACCAAACAAGCAAACACTCATGAACGCTAACATCTTGTGCAATCAATCTGCTACTGAGTTGTGTAGATTATATTTTGACCTTATCAAAGTTATCATCTGAATACTTGGAAAATTAAGGGACGTGATACCTCTGCATCCGTCCCATAAAGTGTTACGCGATAGACAACGGATACTGCTTGCCCATCAGATGAATAAGTGATGCTGCGGACCTCACCAGACCATTCTGAAAATAGGAAGAACATAATTATCTCTGAGTGTAATCAGATTTTAACTCAGGTATTGGTCGGAAATCTATCTGCATACCAGGTGCATGTAGGTTCATAATCCGATTGAGTATGTGCCTGCAAGGAATAGCAAGTTCCGTAGGCTATTCCCATAGTAAGAGGGACAATACATTGAGAAAGACAGACTTGTATGTGATCTCTATTAATTAGTATTTACTAAGACGAAGTAGTTATTTCTCATGGGAGACAAAATATCAAATCTATTAATAGCAAGCATTCTTTACTCCAAATTTGAGTGACAAAGAGTTGTGTTTTTCCTTTCATCATCAAGTTCTGGGTACATTTATGCCATGTTTTCAGATGACCACTCAACTACAAGCAAAGCAGGTTTCCTCATTAAATTAAACTAAATTCAAAACAGAAAGCTCCAAATACAAACTAGGGAATCTAATATCCTAAACAGATCAAAGCAGAAAATACCTTTGAAGAGGATATAGATTGAAGGAGAAGTTAAGTAAGCTATACACACAACAATACATAAATTATAGAGAGAGTGGAAAAACCAGGGAATGTATTTGGTGGTGAAGCCATCAGGTCCTTGGCGGTGCCTGATGAGGGAATCGGGCACTTTCTTGTTCAAGTCTTTGAGAACATCGGAAAGGGATCGACATATTCCGGAGGTGGGAACGGCGTCGTCTTGAGTCCCAAAGTTTGATTCTTGTTGCTGAAGTTTATTACTGTTGAAAGGAAATTGCTTAGCAGAGAAACAACGACGCTGCTGGAAATAAGACTGAGTAAGTTTGTACAAGGATTTTCTGGCTGCCATGTCTGATTGATTTTTGTGCTATGTCCCCTCTCAAGTTAAAACCCCCTACCCTAAATTTGAGAGTTTAAACCCCCTTTCTATTATATGATGGTCCTACGCCCATTTTTTATTGGGCCGGTTCCGATGTTCTTTTTCGGATTGGCCCAACTTCAATTCATTTTATTTTAGATATCATTTGATTCACTCACTAAAAATATCAACACTATTGTTATTATATTTTAAAAAAAATTAATACACCATGTTGATGGGCGAGCTACCGGAGACTAACGAAGGGGTTGCCTAGTCCGAAGGTGGGAAGGTCGCCAAGGTGCCCCAGAGAGTCAGGGTGCCGACCTCAGCCTACTTGCTGAAGAGGAAGCTCGCCTGGACGCTGGGCCTTACCCGGGAAGAGAGGTCGGCGAGGGAGCTCGCCGAGGTCTCGAGCATCACTCATTACCGTATGATCCTAGGGGCACAAAGACACAGGAGCTCTCCCAAGAGCTCGCCCCGTAGCCCGTAGGACCTCGATGGTTGCGCTCTTTTTCCCTCCGTCCGGTTTATCCACAAGGGTGGTTTACGGCGAGGTTTTTAATGAGGTCCATCTAGTCTAAGGCATAGTAGTAGGACGAGGCACGACATGTGAAGCAGTGTGAGGGACCAAGGCGAGGGTAAGGAACCCTCGTCAACACCGGAAGCCATATAGGCTCGTAAGGTGCCGTCTCACACTCGCGTACCTATAAATAAGACATCTCTTGTACTATTCACACAATAATTCAATACAATTAATACATTTCCTACACTTTATTTTCTCTCTCTAAACTCCCCTCTCTCTCTCTCTCTATATTATCCAAGAACGCGAAACCCTTCGATTATTGTTTTGTAGAATTAATCCGACATAACTAGTCACATAACAAACACGATTAGTAAATTCTATCAACACACCCATAAAAATATGTTCATGTTGATTTTTTTTTTTTATGAGTTTCGGACAATAAGTATCGGATAAAATTGATATACTCATATTCAAAAGGAAAAAAATCATATTCTGCAGAATAATGAAGCATCCAACAAAATAAAAATACTTTGAAGCTAACAGGCCAGTCCATGAAACCAGCAATTATGATCTTAATTCAATGCAATTTAAACAAATTTATTATCTATTTTATTTTTTTGTATATAACAAATTTTATAATTTGATACATGTTTAAAATCTTTAAAAATTAAATCAATAAAAATGTAATACATTTTGTTGTTACCAATTTATCGGGCTATATGGGCGGATTCATGTGGCTATAGGGGTATCCACAGTTATCGGATAACAATTAATAATCTATGAATAAATAAAATAAGAACAATAACAATGGGAGAGGAGAGCTCCTCCCTAAAATATGACTTTGAGTTCTTCCTTGAGATTATTCAATCAATCCCCTCCTTTACAAATGAGGAGGCCATCAGTAACCATAAAAGACATAAACGACCTAATTGCTCACTATGTTTGGGCCTATTACCATTATACTTAACAACGCCCTGCACTATTACATTAGAAAAATTCGGTCCATTTGGGGTAAACACTGGTTCCAGTAGACCCCAATTTGGACGCCCAAATTCTTATAATTATGGTCACAACACATTTAATAAAAAAAATTAAATAACGATGATATAAAATGTAAAAGTTCAATAACAGTACATCACATGCATTACACATTAATATTAAAAAAATACACATTTAATGAAACATAATATAAATTTAAAAATATTACAAGATAATACGAAAAATTATTTACATTTTAATTATTTAATTTTTATATCAATATATAATATTACACTTAGCTAAAAAAATATATTACATAATATAAACTAACATATTAATATGTACCACACAAATAAAATATTACTCCCTCTGTCCACCAATCTTTTTCCCATTTGTGAGGTGACACGAAATTTAATGAAAATTGGTATCATATTGAAATGATAGATAAGTAAGGAAAATGTGAAGGTATTGTGGGACCTAAATTTTTATTTGTGAGTGTGAGTTGTTTCCAAATAAGAAATGAGAAAAAAATTTATGGACAAACAAAAAGAAATAATTTGATGGACAAGGGGAGTTAAAAGAAAATAGTTGCGGTTTGGAATAGTGGCGGTGAATTTGTCATTCACTATGACTTCTAAAATTCTTCTTAGTTCTAAAATTTTTAATTTCTAAAGCTTTATGCTTTTATCTTCTTTCTAATTATTACAAGTATTTTACACTATTATTTTTTAATTTTTGTTATCTCGAATTATCTTAAAAACTATGCTATTTGTTAGACATATTTTCTAGAAATATATATGCAGCAAATTAAACACTCATGTTAATATATATAATTTTATTCTCCCTAAAGACCACAATTAATATTCATATATAGCAAACATCATATATATCCATTATCCTAGCTATTAGCATTTAATTAACCTAAAAAAGTGGGTAAGATTGGTATTTCATGTGTAATTGCGTAGAACAGAAAATCAGAGGGTGGTGTGGTGTGTGCCTAATATATATATATATATATATATGAGAAAATACAAAAAATGCTCAATTTCACTTTGGCATTTTCTATTTTGCCCATCTAACAAAAATCTTTTAAATTTGTCCAAATTGAAACAAAAATGTCCATTATACCCTTTATTCCTCTATCCAAACACTCTCATCTCCATCACTTAATTAAATACTTAAATTAATAATTTCCCTAATTAATTACTAATTAACTGCCCCTAATTGATCGAAGACCACCAACCACAGTACACGGGAAAATTAAAGCCCACTTCAAAGCTATGTACACCGGAAACTATGGCTGTTGTTTCCATTTCCGCTGTTAAAATCCACCGTCCCTGTTATTGAAGCTCCACAGCCATTCGCCGGAATTGAAGATGGAGAAAACCTCAACCGTCGTCGCCAGAAATCATTTCAATTCGCCGTCTTCAATTAATGTAGCCTCCAATCGATCGGAATTAATGGCACTCAGCCACCATCTCCATCTCAGGCCAAGGCCGGAAAATCGACGAATTAAGCCCACCCAGTGCTTCCACGTGAATCTCGAGTAGAATACTCCAATCCTTCCCACTAGATATATAACCTATCACACAAATCTCACCATTTTTAATTCAATCAGAGACTAATCAATAAAATGGCAACATAAGAAAGAAAAATGGGAACGCAATGTTGAGAGGTTTCAGCTGTACGTTGGAGGCGATTATGAGACAGAGGAGGGTTTTCATGTGGCGGGCGTTCTCTTCTTTGCGTTTCTTCGCTCCGTGATTCGCCATTGCCGACGAAGCTCTGCAAAAAAGCTCCATTGGCATCATCACGGCAGTAGTCGGAGGCTCGGTTGTGGAAAATTTGTGGCTTCTCCGGCGAGAATTGCGGCGCCGGCATAATAGCTGAGGGGCGTTATCTTCTTCGCTTCAATTTCAGGCAGGGCGGCGGTTTGGGTTGAAGGTTGTGGCGAGCAGGGGCTTCTCTTGCAAAAGTGGTGGTAGCAGGGATAGAATTAGTGGTTGTTTGGATTCGTGGATAAGAAAGGTAATTGAGTTATAATTAAAAATTAGACAATAAGGGTATTAATGTCTTTTTATCTTCATTTTGGGTAAAATTGAAAAGTTTGTAGAAATAGGGCAAAAAAGTAAATGCCCATGTCAAAAAGGGTAATTATTGTTAAAGGAAATTATATTTATGTGCCTTCATCAAAAGTATTTACTAGAAGGATAGTTTAGTCATTTCATCATGTATTCTATATTCATGTAAACCCTACTTTGTAACCTATATAAAGGGATCTCATTCACAAGATATAGGGGAATAATCTCCTGGCTTGGTACGCCCCCAGATGTAGCCTTTCAGGTGAACTGGGTCAACAAATTTCGGTGTTCTTCGTTCTATGATTTCAGATTATCCTAAAACATGTTATCAGCACGAGTTGCTTTATCGATTAAGATTTAGAAATTATATTTTTATCGATAAAAACCCCAAACCCTAACTAGCGAGACTCCCCTCCTTTCTGCAAAACCCTTCGCCGCCGCCGCGCCGTACAACCACCCCGTTTGAGCACCTCTCGCGTCTACGCATTTCATTGGAGGCTCGAAGCTATGCTGCAAGCAACATAGCCTCATACAAGGGCCACGACACACAACGTTGAACGACATCGATTGGGGTGAAGGGAGTCGCATCAATGGCAGTTGAACGACACAGTGTGCGATCGAATTGGTTGAAGCAATTGTGGAATCGACGATTCAATTGTACCGGTGCGCTTGTCTGTGATCGACAGATTTACGCACGGAGGTTGTCGGTAATGTGCTAGGCGGAACAGAGGAGGCTCCAATAATCGCGATGTCGTTGGCGATGTTTGCTCCCGCGCTCTCTCCACCGATAAACAAGCATCGAAAATCAGCGTAGTCGTTCAGCCACGGATCGGGGTCGTTGCCGTCTGCGTGGGATGGTGTCTCCGACCCAAATTTGAGGATTTTCCCTCAGATTCGTGATTTGGAGTCACCCCCTGTTCGCGTTTTGTTATTGTACTCCGGCCGTGGTACACGTGCAGCTGCCGCCATGAAATTTGCCGCAGCGGAATCTGCCTCTCAGGTTTTTCGTCAAGTGAACGAGCAGATGATGACTCCACCACGCACTCAATTTCAGTGAAATCTACGCCATATCGGATGAGAGTATTTTTTGGTTCTCGGTGTTGACAGGCTCTTAATGGCTAAATTCATACGTTCTTATTCCAACCGAGGTATGAAATTATCTATTACACTTGAGAAATTGATAATTAGAAATTGATAATTGAATTTGAATGTTCATGCTTGAAAAAAAACATGAGTATGCATGCGTATTTGGATAATACATTAGCACAGGATGAAATGCCATATGTTCTGAGTATTTGGATAATACATTGAGTATGCAATTATTATGATGAATGCCATATGTTCTGAGTCTAATTTTTAAGTATAATTTTATGTGAAATTAGAGCTTAGTAATGGTGCTCGATGAAATGCTTGAGCTAAATATACCAATATTTGTATATATCTCCAAGTTCTGGAATTGTCCCTTCTCTAATCTCAAATAAATAAATATTGTGGCTATTTGTATTATGTGATTAACATATGGGATTGATTGTTGCGATCATGGTGTGTATGCTTATTGCTAATTACTACATCATTGTACTGGAATTTTATCATGCAAGAGAACTTGGTTTCTTTGCTATTTCCCATATGCAAGATAACTTGGTTTCTTTGCTATTTACCATATACATCTATTGAAAATTTCCATGATAAAGAAAATTCATGAAGATAATTATTCATTACAAATCAATGTGATGAAGCATTTTCACAAAGCATCGATAAATACGTGACCCATGGTCTCAAAATCTAATTCAAAATGATACATTCTTGAAAAAATTTATGTATTGCTATGCTTGCATACTAAATTCATATCCTTCCTTGTGTTATAATAAATGGTTGAACGTACTCGACCTAATTATACTATATTGGACTAAAAAGAAACTGAGTACCATTCTTAAATTTCACATGAGGAATTTATGTCTTCAAAATTAAATTATACACGGATACCAAGGACAAAGAATTGTCCGACAAGGTCAAATTAAAGAAGTGAGGTTACACATTGATCATATTTTAAGCTAAAAATATTTCTATTGAAAACATGCAACGAACTGTGAGGGATCTTAAATGGACACTTGGAAATATTCATATAATGATCAATGATTTAAAAAGCTTTTCTCATTTTTCATACTTCAGCTGATTAATGCGCTGCAAATAGCTGAGAGGGATGAAACAATTTTTTTAAAGTCTATTGGGATAAAGAATTTTCTCAAGACTAATTTTGATTAGTAAAATAATGGAAAGAACCCAAAAGAAAGTGGGATATGACGTACTAATCCATATGAATATGAGAATGAAGCACCACATTATAACAAAATACCCTCTATATTAACCTCACGATAATAAATTATTTTAATTGCAATATGAACTTTGCTAATGAATTATTCATGCTTCAAGAATGTTGAAAAGGCATTATGCCTCATTTGTTTAAAATACTCATTTTAGTCTTAAAGTTATTTAGATTATTGATGAATTTTGAGTTGGATTTTGATACAAGACATTAGCTTTATTGACGTTGGTTCATTGAATTTTATTCAAAAGTACTGGATTTATCTAGTATATATGGTTCGAAAGTTATATTATCACGATGTATAGTGATACATTTACAAAATAAAATAAAAATAAATGAAAAGCAAATCATTTTACTCAAAATGAAAAGTAGATCATTTTATTCAAATTTGAAAAGTAAATCATTTTGTTCCAATTGAAACTCCAAAGGATATGAGATTTCTTAAAATAACAAGGAATGTTGTCTAATGAGACAATTGTTAAAATCAGAAAAGCTCCATATGCATCTAGAGCTAATCGAACCATATAAAATTTTGTGCCAACGTTATTTATAAATACACTGTGAGAATGAAATTTATATCAAATAAATATGAAAGAAAACACATTTTAAAGGAACTAGGATGTCGATATAGTGAGTTGTACCTCACTGCTATTTGAATGTTTGAACTATATATTATCACTGATGGACTATGTGATATTAATTTATATAGGCTTTTGTATAATAATTCATACTGTTGAAGAACTCACATTACGTCCATATTTTTAGAGTGATACATTAAATGAGATGAAAATTGATATAATGCACGATATTGATCTTGTTGTTGCCTTGTCGCACTTCTTATTTTCTGAAGCACCAGATATACTATTTACATCTCACTCTGCCTCATTATAAATTTTAAGGCAAATCACTCATTCTGTAAAGCCTACTCTTTAGCAAAAGTAACATTGAGACCTGTTTATGCTAAAGAAACAAAATAAAATATTTCATTCTTACACAAGATACATGATGATATTTGTGGATTAAGTAATCCAGAATGCGGACCATCCAAGTATTTTATGGTACTGGATTATACTTTGACATGCGGGTCACATGTCACTTTACTGTCCACAAGACATTATGCATGCAAAACTCTTAGCACATAGTACATGTCTTAGGGCTCACCACCCCAATCACAATATCAGATAATTTACATCAAAAGCATCTGATGATTATTGCATATATATCATGATCAACGTAAATCATCTTGATACCCATGTGCTACACAAAATGGTCTCTCAGAGGCCACCATCTAAAGAAATATATGGTGGTTAGGCACTGATTATGCGCACCAACATGTCTATCTCTGCATGGGGTTATGCAATATTGCATGCATCTTTACTTATTCGTTCTAGACCCACTGTTAACAACCTGTGTACCAGTTGGTAACTGGATATAAGCCTGATATTTCACATTTACACATTTTTTGTTGTGTAATATATGTGTCGATTGCGCCCCCACAGCGCACTAAAATGGGTCCTCAGCAACGATTAAGTATTTATGTTGGATATGAATTTCCAAAAATTATCCGATACTTAGAACCCTTGACAGGCAATCTATTTACCACTTTATTTGCGGATTGTCACTTAAATGAGACAGTCTTCCCGTCGTTAGGAGGAGATAAGAAAAAGAATTTTCTGTGGGAACGACAGGAAGTATCGTGGTCGATTCTTACTTTGTCTCATTTAATCCCCAAAACTTCACAATGAGAAAGTGATGTAAAATAATAAATATCCAGAACGTAACAGATTCGATGCCTGATGCGTTCATTGATATTGCTAAAGTGACTAGGTCATACATATCAGCTGCAAATGTGCCTGCAAGGTTAGAAGTCCCCAATAAGGGGCACAACACCATAGAAAAGGTGTTGCAACCATACTTGGTGGAAGTGTGGTTGAGACCGTGGCTCCCAAAAGGAAAATGGGGAGGTCACTTGGTTCGATTGACACCACCCAAAGGAAGGAATGGTAGGTGTGGCACAATTAAACCTATCGATCATCAATATCGAAAATACATCTCATGAGATTGTCTCTGATTATAGTCATGTCCAAGAATCATTACGGGATGACGCTCCAATGTTTAATATGATTCCAGATAATGAAAAATCTCTATTGATTATGAGAGTGCATATAAGTCAATGGACAGATATAGCACACAAACTAGCGATGTATTTATTTATTATGTTGCTCAAGAAAATATAGAGCACAATGAAATCGAACCAAACTCAGTTGTAGAATATCAACAAGAGCAAATTGGCCTAAATACAGGAATCAATCCAGGTAGAACTTGATTTATGACAAAGTGATGGGTATTTGGTTCGGTAGTGCTAACCCGACCAAGTGTAAAGACTATAGGACATAAATAACTCTTTGTCATAAAGCGTAATGAAAAATATATGGTCCTGATATAGAAAACTTGCCTTATAGCGCAAGGTTTCTCATAACGCTCTGGAATTGGTTATGAGGAGACATACTCTCCTATTATGGATGTTATAACATTCTGCTACTTAATTAGCGTAGTAGCATCCGAAGGATTGGAAATGCAGCTTATGAATGTGGTTACTGTATATCTCAATGGGGATCTTGATTCAGAGATATATGAAAGTGCCTGATGGCCTTCTACTACCCAAGTCAAGTGACTACTTGATTGGGAAAGGTTACAAAAACAAAGAACAATGCCCTTCGTATTTATAAAGAAAAATAAGTTTCTCGGTTTGCGATTATGACTCTTATGTTGATGGATGAACATAGGTACACTTAATGAAATAAGAGAAATCCTGAAACTAATTGAAATTTGAATTTGAGATAAAGGATCTTGGGAAAACTCAATTTTATTGAGTTTCTGGAATACTTATCCACCAGTTTGCATATGTCCAAAAGATGTTCAGGCAATTTAACATGGACAAAATGCATTCTGTTAGCACTCTCATGATCGGCCGATATTTGGATTTAAAGAAAAATCCATTTCGTCCAAAGCAAAATGACGAAGAGATATTAGGAACTGAAATTCCTTGTTTAAGTGCAATAGACACATTATTGTACTTAGCTCAATATACTCGGCCAGATATTAATTTCTCAATGAACTTGTTAACTAAGTTTATTACAGGACCAACATAATATCATTGAAATAGTGTCAAGAATGTACTTTGATACTTAAAAGAAACCAGCGACATGGACATGTTATTTAATATATAAATATTGAAAGGGACTGCAGATGAAATTGCAACCCTTAAGAAAATATTGAATGCTATTCTATACACTTATACACCAAATAATATGTTATTTGGTTCTACTAATGTTGGTTATATCTTAACCACATGAACGTTATCAAATTGATTATGTATTTACCATGAGAAACATGGTGATATCTTGGGCATCAATTAAGAAAATTTTAATAGCTATCTCTTTAAGCTATCTAGAGATTAGTACCTTACACGAAGCAATTTGTGGGTGTATTTAGTAAAATCTCATCACATATTCAAGGAATCAGTGGCTTAAGTTCTACCACTTTACATCCTTTATGTATATACAAAAATATATTGCATGCATTGAACAGATGAATCTGTGTTATATAGGTGATAATATAAAGTATATATCACCGAAGTTTTCCTATAACATGCAATAACAATCTTTACTCAAGATTCAAGTAATTTAAGTAAGCTCTAAAGAAAATGTGACTAATCTATTTACATAATCATTGTCCAAGATAACTTTTGAAAAACATCCTAAAGGAATTGGGGTGTGTAAGCTTTCTGAGCTCACTTGATAGATGTACCTATCAGTTGAGAGGTGTAGACTTTAGGGGGAGTCTTAACATAGGTGCGTTGCAACTCATTTTCCCTTCGACCAAGGTTTATTTTTCGTATATGGATGTTACTTGGCAATGTTTTTATCGAGGGCTACATTCATGCACCATTCATCCTTTTGATTTGGCACAAGGGGGAGTGTTAAAGGAAATTATATTTATGTGCCTTCATTAAAAGTATTTACTCGAAGGATAGTTTAGTCATTTCATCATGTATTCTATATTCATGTAAATCCTAGTTTGTAACCTATATAAAGGGATCTCATTCACAAGATATAGGAGAATAATCTCCTGGCTTGGTACGCCCCCAGATGTAGCCTTTCAGGTGAACTGGGTCAACAAATTTCGGTGTTCTTCGTTCTATGATTTCAGATTATCCTAAAACAATTATGAAATTGTCCCTAAATAAAAGTTGATGACCATGAGAATAATTAATTTGGTAGATATATATAGCGTGGCCTCTTATTAATTACTGAGATTTGTTTACAAGCATAGAAAATGGATGGGGTATATATATATTGATTCGATCAATTAGAAGAAGAAGAGAAATTGATGAGAGCCAATTGTTGGACATTAATAGGATGTGCATCAGAAGGAGGACCAGTGTAAGCCCTGTGAGCAAGAATGGCATCAACGGCTTGTGTTGGATGGAAGGCATCCCAGAAAACATATTGATCCCTGTTGGGACATGGAGGGACCCACGGCATGCACGTAATCTGCCCCTGATTCCTCCCCACCCCACAGCAACCTCTGTCGATCACCCTGAAACCGTACCTGGCGGGGTTGTTGAGTATGTCGCCGATGGCACCGTAGGTGTTGCCGTAGACGAACATAGAGCCTGGATGAATAGTGCCGTTGTTCATGAGGTTCACAAGCTGTAAAAGACCTTGGTTGAAGCTCCCAAGTATTTGGTTGACGTAGTCCACGCATCTGCCCGGAGCGGCCTGCCCCGTGGCCAGCTGGTTAGGGATGCAGCCCAAGGGGCCTAAGCCGGCAATAAAGAACTTGCGGAGACCAAGACTGTAGAGTGTGACCAGTTGGCGAGCGTAGTGGTTGATAAGAAGATTGGCGAATTGGGAGGGATTGTAGTTGAAACTTGAGGGATACATACTAGGCATTAGATAGTTGTTGATGTAGTCGTTGCTCCCAAACACCAACACCACTATGGCCTTGGACAGGTACCTACTTAAATTTGGTTCACTCATCATTCTCCTCAACTCACTTAACGTTGACTCAAAGTTCACTACTTGTTGGCTCAACGAGTATCTTTCCCCCTGTACGTAAGTACGTGCATTTATGAGTATATATATATATATATATATAGAGCTAAAATATACTTCCGGAGCAATTTGCAAGTTAGGAGGGACACACAAATTAAGAAAAAGTGGAATAAAGTTAAAAAAAAGTAGTGTTTTGAGGGTTAATTTGGTAAAATTTTATGTAAAAAGTAAATAAGTTAGTTGGAATGAGTGTAATGTGGGCCCAAAAAGTGAAAAAGTAGTGACATTTTGTGTAAATATGTAGATATTGTAAGGGTGAAATTTATAAAAGAGTTTCCATTTTTGGCCTTGCATGTTTCTGTGGGACGTCTCGAAAAGGAAAACTTGCAAGTTTCTTTGGGACAGAGGGAATATATATTAAAATTAATTATAATTAATTATATATATAATACGTACGTAGTGCTGGCCAGATTCATCGAGGATGCCAGCAGCAGCGGAAGCATAATTAACTCCACCCAGAATTCTAGCACTAGTGGTGGTGGGATTAGCAAACGGAGGCGGTGCTGCAAGACCCAACCACGCACCTGCATGCATGCAGAATTAATTAATGGAGAATTAATTAATTAATTAATTAATTAAATAAACGTACCAAGATAATCGATAAAAGTATTTCCATTGGAGAATTTGCCAGTAGGGCGGCGTTGGTTAGAGTCGAGGCCATAAGGAGGATAGTTGGACTTGGCAATGGAGTTGAGGAAATTGTTATTTCCATTATCAACCAATGAGTCACCAAACACAAAGAGTGCAGACGCCTGTTGCTGCTGATCTGATGTAGACGTTGCTCCCAGCAGCTGCATCATCATTAATATAATTAACCATGATTCGCTTCCTCTACTAATTTTCATTTGATGATGCAGATCATCCATGAGAATACTAATTATAAATAAAACTCAACTTTATTTATACACCCATTAACGAAATTTATTATAAAATATATAATTTTAAAATATTGATATATCGAGATTAATTATTATATATATATTCCAGTACTGCAACTGCTCAATATATATGTAATATTTTCAGGAAATGCTGCTTTATGCTCAACCTTTTCCTAAATTTAGAATGCATGCATGCTTGATGTGCCATGCCGCGCGCATACTCAATTTGGATGCGTGAATTTTCTCTCCAAAACAATATTCATGTGATCCTTTTGTCCTACACATGACCTAAGCCCACAACCATCTCCATAATACATTACCTTTAAGCCCCGCTTTCACCTCCATAATAAATTTCTTCTCTAATTTTACTAAATAACCGAATGATGCATTATCTATATTATAAAACTACACATAGAGCTCTCTAAATTATCAATTCTTATTTTAAAAAGCTCCCAAATTATTTTTTATTATTTTAAAAATTCTTAAGTTATCTATTCTTATTTTATTAGGTCCCTAAATTTTTTTTTTGTTTTTAAAAAACTATTAAAATATAAATTGGACATATGTAAGTTCCGATTTTACAATTTATGAGGAATGTATTATTTGTTATAATTTAGTTTTAATAGAATTGAAATTGGTTGATTCATTATTTTTTAATATAATTATTTAACTAATTCAAAAAAATATTCATAAATTTTTGTTACCAGAAGCCTCATGAAATAAACGAGTTTTTTTTGCACTTTTGGTCTTATAGGCAAGGTTTGAAATTTCACGAAATTTCGCCGAAATTTCGGAAATTTGAGGGTATCGATATGGAAATTCACTTGAACGATTATTTTTCTAAAATTTCGGTCAAATTTCGGGAAATTTCGGTTACTATATCGATATCGGTCCAGGGTAATTCAAAATGTGCAGATTATCGAGAAATATCGTGGAAATTTCGGTAATTTATCGATCAAAATTTCGGAAATTTTCGGGAAATAATATTTTTTTTCAATTCTCAATCATTGGGACTTGATACCATTATTGCTTAGACCAAAATGGTCTTTCTTCTTTTAAATTTGAGGCTCATAGGACATCATTTTGGTATTAGCTGTGTAATATTCAATAATTATGAACAATTGTTGTATCGTTTTATATTTCTTACGTATGTTTTCTTGATATGTTTGTTGTAAGATTCTCATTTTATTGAGATTTTAAGTTCAATTAATGTATTTAAGACTAGTAATAATATTGTCTAAAATTTCATGTTAAATTTCCATTATTTTAATGAAATTTCCATGAATTTTCTATTTTTTACCGATATCGATATTCGATATCGATATTTCCACCGATATATCCATAAATTCAGGGTACCGATATTTCCGTCGATACCGATATTTTCATCCTTGCTTATAGGACATGTATTATTTTAGAATTGATCTCATACGATTTTTTTTCTTGCACGTGTATAGTCCCAAACGTTACATTGGTAGTCCAAATTAAATGTTATAAAATTTATATATTTATTCTCAAACATTGTCGGCTCCGTTAAATGCAACATTTGCAGCGTTAAGTCCCATAAGATTTACTCTTACTTAATTGTGTTTAACCCATTAATCTGTATTTCTAGATTTAGTCCCATTGATTTTTTTAATTGCACAATAAGTCCTATAGGATATAAATATCGAATACAATCTAAAAATATTAAAATAAATCAACTAAATCTTCAAATAATAAAATTTAGAGGTGGAAAACGGGCCGGCCCAGCCCGCCCCATCTCGCCAAAGCATATTCACGGGCCGGGCCATTTACTAATCGGGCCTATAAAAATGTAGCTCAGCTCATCCTAAATATTGTAGAGTAGGCCAGGCCAGGCCGACTCATCGGACTAGGTCAAAACTATCAACTTTAACATGTATATGGGCTCATCGGGCCAAGATATATTCATGGGCTGGGCCGAGCCGACCCATTTTTTAATTGAGCCTATAAAAATTTAGCCAAGCCCAGCCCAAATGTTGGGTAGGACCGACCGAAATTGTAAGCTCTAATAAATTAAATCTTTAATATATAATTTAAAAAAATTAACTAAATCTTAAAAATAGTTAAAACTAAGAAATTAATTTAAAAAAATTCAATTTTAATTCAAGTTAAATAATAATTCAAATATTATTATTTTTTAATTTAATTATTTATGAAGTCTAGTTGATTTTTAAAAAATCTGATTTAATTAAACTTTGGCCTATTTTTTAATTTTTTTTAATTTAATATTTTTTTGAAGATTTTGTAGTATTTATATATATTTTTTTATATTTTTTTAAACTTAATTTTTTTAGATTTTAGTTAGGTTTAAATGATTTTATTTAAATACTACTTAATTTAATTATTTTGAAGATTCATTTTATTTTTCAAATATTTATTATGATTACTTTCATATTTTTTTATTGATATTTAAAGTTTAATATATTTTAAATTTTAATTTATAATCCAAATAATTTAATTCTTTAACATTTATGAAATTTTCTATTGTGCAATTAAATTCCAGTGAGACTAAATCTGAAAATACAGATTAATGGGTTAAACACAATTAAGTAAGAGTAAATTTTATGGGACTAACGCTGCAAACCTTGCATTTAACGGAGCCGTCACTATTTAGGACCAAATATGTAAAATTTGTAAGATTTGAAACTATAAGTGCAACGTTTGGGACTATAAGTGCAAGAAAAAAAAATTATGGGACTAATAGTGAAATATATATGATCAATTCTAAAATAATACAACCAAAAATACAAAAAACTCTGAAATAAATATGAATAGACCTCTTAAAATAAAAAATATAGGATCTTTTGAAACAAAAGTTAATAGTTTGAAGGCCTGTTGATACGTCATGCCTATTATTATAAAAAGACACATATATAACAGCTCCATGTTATTGAGCAACAGTTACAAAATACTTTTAACAATATGTTTCATACTTATTATGTCCCAGTTTTATTTTTCAGTTTGACTTTTTAATTTTTTGAATAGTAAAAAAATATTTTATGTATAATTATTAATAAAATTAAGTGTAATTTAAAAAATATATAATTAATTAATAATAACATGGATAAATAAATTTGGGACAATTATCATTCATTTTTAATTGAATATTTAAATTCATATTGGCCCATGTTATTAACACTAGCTTTTTTGGGAAATACACTACCTTTGAATATGTTCAACATTTTTTTTAATTTTACAAATTTTCGGCAAAAAATTTTGAACACTTATTCATTTTTAGATTGTATTAAAAAAAAATATCAAAAAATGAAAAAAAGTTCAAAAAATATTAACGAACAAAGGTAACGTATTTCCAAAAAGGCTAGTGCGAATTATCTGGGCCATTCATATCATTTGAACGGTGGAACCCATATTTGGTTGGGCCAATACTAGTCATTTTCTTTGGGCCAAGGTTATTGGCAGTTGGCACTAGTTCAAATGGGTAATACACTATCCTGATTTTTTTTATTACCCACCATTTAGAAAATACACTACCTAATAATGAGAAAATATAAAAAATGGTCCTGTAACTTTGTTTGAGTTCAGATTTAGTCCTTTATCTTTTTAATTTCTTGATTATAGTCCTTTTGTTATAAAAAATGGTCATCTCCGACTGAAATTTAAAAAATTGGCCGAAATTTACATCTGTCCCAGGAGAAAATATAAAAAAATGGTCCTATAATTTTGTTTGAGTTCAGATTTAGTTCTTTATCTTTTTTAATTTATCGATTATAGTCCTTTTGTTATAAAAAATTATATATTAATTTTAAATTAATTTTTTTAATAAAATATTGAAGGTTATATAATTTTTTTTAAAATACTTATTTTTTATTTTAAATATGATTATTCATATTTAAATAATATTAAAATCTTCTATTATCTATTTATAAATTTATAAAATTTTACGTGGCTTAATACAATGATTCCTAGATAACTTTCTAATTTTCACATAATTTTACGTTACCTCAGCACAAACACACTACTGTCTATTGCTGATTCTCCAACTCAAAAGTTGAAGCGCTCCAACTTAATTAACTCAATATTTGTCTTAACTTGCCACGCTCACCTCAGCTACTCCCAATATGGAGAAATCATTTACCCCAAATTATTCAGAAGGATTAAGTGTCTTGTGCACTCTATAATTTATAAACTATTTTTAAATTATATTAATTATTTTTACTGAAATAATTATAATAATTTTTATCGAGCAATATTAATTGGTCAATTGTGAATTTGTAAGTGCTCAATGAAAATAATGAATATTATTTAAATTGTGGTATACATAATATATAGTATAAGACTTTGTCAATTTTTTTTGTGATATTTTATCTTGATATATATTTGTGTCATACCTTCTTTAAAAATAAAAGAACTAAGAGATTCATGGATGATATATATAATAAATGTGATTCGATTTCTCACAAACTTTTACAATTATCAATAAATTATATAACAGGGGATAGACACTTTATGTGATATTTTTTAATGACTCAATATCTAATTTAAGGACAGAAATTGGGGAAAACTCATAATTTACTGTACACTATAGCTAGATTGCCCCTTCAGGAATTATTAGCACAGGGGTATTAAATTATTTGAGACCTTCAATTATTAACTTTTTTTTTTTTTTAATATTTTTGAAATCAAGATAAAATTTATTGTAGCTGAGTTGAATATAGTGGTGCACAAGTTGTACAATACCAGATCCTGGTCCCCAAATTCGAAAAGGAGGACTATACTTATATAAACGAGTAGACAAATTAATAGAAAAATTAGAATACAAATTAAAATAGAAAACTCAACAAGTGTATCTTGTGTGTGAGTGTTAGTAATTATGCAGGAGTTTGACGTAGCTAAGTAATAAAATATTGTAATTCATCAGAAAGGAATGTATGTATGTATATATTGTCAACCCTTGCCAATCACAAAAGTAGTGGAAATGATGTTTCTTTGGAAATTAATGCAATTTGGTCATTCCACGATCATCATTACCCAAGCCACCTCTGTTACTCTGACTCACAATATATATATATATATATATATATATATATGTGGCTACGACGTCACTAATAAAATGATGTTACTCCATATATATATATATATAACATGGCCGGATTGGTTCCTTAATTACACAAGGGCTATATGTATATATCATTAATTATTTAAGGTCATGGATGTATACATGCATTTCCTAGCTTTTGCTTTATGTATTTGTTGGTTACTTGTATATGGAAAATTAAAAGCCGAAAAGCAACGGCCACTTAAACCAAAAGGCGTTAGGGGAATATCCATTAAAAGTAACCGACTATTTCACATTAATTTTCACCTAATCCATTTTATATTATATACATACATGCACAGCCCCCGGAGTCAAACAAAATCTGCTTCAGGAAATTTTCTTTTTTGACTATCACAAGAAATTTGATATCATACATAATTGTGAACTTAATAAATTGATTTTCTCTATGCGATTGTAATAGAAGATCCATTACTTTGATCAAATATTTATTTCTTGGGAAGTCGATCCTGCATATATATATAAAGTGAGATAGGGCAGTGAAGTCCAATTGTACATCAAGAAATTAACATCACTATATATATATATATATATATATATATATCAATCACATGCTTAATTCTTTTATATATATTAATTTGTTGGAGTGAAGCAACTTATGTACATAGAAATAAACAATGCGCGTGTGAAAAGAATAAAATAAAAACCGATATAGATTTTGTGGTGTTGGACATGTGCATGCATGCACCTCCTTTAATTTTGTTTTTGTTATATCTTTCAAAAATTAATTAATATACATCTGCTGGAGCGTTGGAACAAAGTATAGATAACAAATTAATTAAGTATGGATGCATGAAGTATATATAGTAGTACGTAGATGAATGGCAAATACATATATATATGTATGTATGTATATAAAAGTTGTGAAAAGAGAAGAGAAGAGAAGATGTAGTATAGTAAAATAAAGGAAATCTTAATAGATGCGCATGAAAGTGACAGATGGGGAATAGAATTTGGAGTGGAAGAGATTAAAAGACGGGAAATATGGAGAGGAAGCGGAGAAGGAGTGGGGGACGCTAGCTACACACACAAAACAAAATCAATGGATGAATAGCTGAAATGAACAGATTGGTCCATGAATTGGGGGACATTGACAACTTTGGTTTGATGGTTCCCCAAACTATGCAGATATATCCATCGTGCTTTCTATGCTGCTTGCACTACTTCATTCAAATTATATATATATATATATATATATATAGAGAGAGAGAGAGAGAGCGACAGTGAGAGACTGTGTAGAGGCACAATTAAGCTTAGCTAGTTTGTGATGTATGATGGTGGGTGGGTGGATTGAGAGATTGATGAAATTTGTGACAGGTAGAGCCCACCCACTACAGCAAAGTCAACTGACCATAAACAAGGACGATCATGGGCACACAACATTATTATAAATACTCCCCCAAAATCCACTTGCCTCACAATCACTAAAGAAGCAACATACCTTTCTTTCAATCTTCTTTTCTTTATCAAGGAAAGATCTCTACTTAGTAGCTACCTATATATATATATTTATGTCCTATTACATGATTCTGTTTAGAGATTTGTGAATAAAGGAGAGATTCTTGTTTGTTAAAGAAGAAACATTAGTGTTTGTGTGCTTGTTTTGAAAGAAAAAACAGAGGAGACAGGAAAGTTAATTTCTTAATGGCTAGGGAAGATCAAATGGATAGAGAAGATGATGATAACAAAGGTGCAGGTGCAGGAGCTGTTGATTGGAGAGGGAGACCTTGCAAACCTAATAAGCATGGCGGAATGACTGCTGCTATCTTTGTTTTAGGTCTTTTTCCTTCACCTCCACCTTTTATCATTAACTTAATTTAATGCTTTTTTTAATCTACAATATGGGGTGGCATATTTTAATATCTTCATTCATGATTAGTATTTTAGTGTGTGGAGGTAAATTAAGGAGTGGGGTGTAGTTGTTAGTATTAAGGAGTGGATTTTATTATACAAAAATAGAATTATGCTGAAATTAGAGATGTATCATGAACAGGGCTTCAAGGATTCGAGATGATGGCGGTTGCGGCGGTTGGGAATAACCTCATAACGTATGTGTTCAATGAGATGCACTTTCCTCTGTCCAAGTCTGCAAACACAGTGACCAACTTTGTGGGGACTATTTTTCTGCTCTCGCTCTTGGGTGGCTTCCTCTCTGACTCTTATCTAGGCAGCTTCTGGACCATGCTAATCTTTGGATTTGTGGAGCTTTCAGTAAGTAGCTAATTAATTAATTAACTATTGAAAATTAATAGTAACTGAACCGAACTGCACTTTAGGGGTTCATATTGCTGTCAATTCAAGCACATGTTGAAGAGCTGCTGCCTCCCAAGTGCAGCATGGGCATGGGCATGGGTAGCAGCAATTGCGAACAAGGGAGTGGGTACGAGGCGTGGATATTCTACGGTGCACTTTACCTTGTGGCTCTGGGAAGTGGTTGCCTCAAGCCCAATATAATAGCTCATGGTGCTGACCAGTTCTCCCTAAACAAGCCCAACAAGCTCTCCACCTTCTTTAACTGTGCCTATTTTGCCTTCTGCACTGGCGAGCTTCTCGCCCTCACTCTACTTGTATGGCTTCAAACTCATTCCGGCATGGATGTTGGATTCGCTGTCTCTGCAGCTGCCATGGTTGTTGGCTTAATTTGCCTCATTTCAGGCTCACCTATTTACACAAATACTCCTCCCCGTGGAAGTATATTCACCCCCATTGCACAGGTACCACTATGTGTATGTGTATATATATAGAGAGAGAGAGATAGTCCTACTACTACTAGTAGTATGAAGTAGTATTTAATTCATTCATTTCTCCCTCCTTTGTTGCAGGTTTTTGTAGCAGCAATTTCCAAGAGAAAGCAAATATGCCCATCTCCGGAGATGCTGCACAGCGACCCTCTACATCCCACATCCAACAATGTCACACTCATTCACACCCAAAAGTTCAGGTATATATATATATATATATTCCCTTAATTCATTTGATGAATGAATGAATGATTGATTATAAAAAAAGGTGCCATGCCTATCTGCAGGTTCCTTGATAAAGCATGCATCAAAATACACGATGACGACGACACAAGGAAGGAAAGCCCATGGAGACTATGCAGCGTTTCACAAGTGGAGCAGGTGAAAATAGTGCTGTCCCTAGTGCCAATATTTGCTTGCACCATCATCTTCAACACCATCTTGGCTCAGCTCCAAACCTTCTCAGTGACACAGGCAACATCCATGAACACATATGTGAGTCGTAATTTCAACATCCCTCCGGCCTCCCTCCAATCCATACCTTACATGATGCTCATCTTGGTGGTTCCTCTCTACGAAACCGCATTCGTCCCACTGGCAAGGCGCTTCACCAGAAACGATTCCGGAATCTCTCCTCTCCAGAGGATCGGCACGGGCCTCTTCATCGCCACTTTCTCCATGGTTTCCGCCGCAATCATCGAGCGAAGGAGAAGACTCTCTGCTCTCCACTACAACCATAAGTTATCTATTTTATGGATAGCTCCCCAGTTCCTCATATTCGGACTCTCCGAAATGCTCACAGCCGTGGGCATGATCGAGTTCTTCTACAAACAGTCAATACAGGGGAGGATGCAATCCTTCCTCACAGCAATGACCTACTGCTCCTACTCCTTTGGCTTTTATCTCAGCTCCCTTTTGGTCTCTTTCGTCAACAGAGTCACCAGCAGCTCTGGTACTGGTGGCTGGCTCAGTGACAATGACCTCAACAAGGACCGCCTCGACCTCTTCTACTGGTTGTTAGCAGCCCTGAGCTTCATCAACTTCTTCAATTATCTCTTTTGGTCAAGATGGTATTCCTGCAATCCCTCTCATGCTCCACCAAATCAGCCAGACAAACACAATTCCATCAATGTTTAACAACTACCTACTCATGATATAATAACACTACTAGCTAGCTAGAGAGAGATCTCAGTTAACTAATACTCCATATAGCTATTGATGACCTCAAAGATTAATTATCTATATGTCTAGCTCTCTGTGTGTGCATGTATTGTAATCCCTTTAGGTCAACAGCTTTTTGTTATTTATATATGTGTGTCTTATTTTCCTTTCCTTCTGCTATCATTGAGTCATTTTAAAAGGAACAACATTAATATTTTAGAAAAGTTAGGTCCGAATCCATCAAACATAATTAACCAGATTCATTGCATTCTTCTCTCTTGTCCAAGAAACGTCTATTAAAGAATTAATTAATTATACATCATTAATTTTAGATATATTTTTACATAAAATTAAATTGTTAAATGACAAACAAACATATCATAAATTCGATTCCCACAAAAAAACAACTTTACTCATATTAAATTATGATTTATTTTTCTCTTTAAAGAAAAATATTTTAGCAATATATATATATATAAAACATATACATGTGGCCGGATCCTTCTTTCGCCCATTAATTAATTAAGAATGTGAGTGGTATGGTGTGTTAATTTTAAAATAGTAAAGTTGCAGCAATTGTAATGATGTAGTGATAGGAATGGAATAGTCAGCAGAATTAATTAAACATTTACCATGCCACTGGGTTGGGGTTGGGAGTAAAGGTGGTAAAATTAAGAAAATGACAGGGAATGAATATGTTATTAGTTGTGTCCCTTCAGTTTTACCTCCTTAATGGAACATGTCTCACACATGTTCCTCTTTACTTCACAACCATGATGGTATCAAATCTACTGGATTTTACACCATACATAGTTATATATACTTTTCACTCCACTTTCCTTCCCTTCCCTTATTATTTTCTTGTTTTTCACCTCTATTTATATAGGGAAAATACACATTTTTGTCCTATAAGTTTCGTTGACTTTGGTTTTCGTCCTCTTAAATTTTGAATTTTTGTTTTCGTCCTTTAATTTACCAAAATTTATTGTTTTTGTCCTCTTAAGTTATGAATTTTTATTTTCGTTCTTTAACTTACAAAAAATTATGATTTTCGTTCTTCAACCGCCTATAACTAGTCATACAACCGGTAATACACATATGGATCTATTTTTTCTTTATTTTTTTAAACAAAATACTAACGTGAAGGTATTTGGAGAGAATTAGGTCTTGACAAATTATATTTTTAACCGTAAATTCCCTCCCAAATACCGTCCAATACTTACATCCATAGAGTCATCTTTCCGGATTCATTTTTGAATATGATGTACAAATCGTGCAACGAAACCACAATGACACTTAATATTGCGCTCGAAACTCTTTGATTCATACGAATTTATTGAAGATATCCCTCTTCCTTTCCGTACAGTGAGTAAGCGCTCAAAAGAATTTAGGCTTTTGGATATTTTGATTTGGGGATCTTTGCTCCTTTTCCCCTAATTCGCTCAAACCCTCATGCCTAAATTTGATCGACTAAGGTTTTGATTTAGGAGAGAATTTACGGTTAATCCTGTATTTTATCCATCAAGACCTAATTCCCTCTAAATACCCTTACGTCAATATTTCGCTTAAAAAAATAAAATAAAATTGTTCTACGTGTGTATTATCGGTTGTGTGACTGGTTATAGGCGGTTGGAGGACGAAAACCATTATTTTTGGTAAATTAAAGGACGAAAACAAAAATTCAAAACTTAAGAGGACGAAAACCATAATTTTTAGAAAGTCAAAGAACGAAAACAAAAATTCAAAACTTAAAAGGACGAAAACCAAAGTCAACGAAACTTATAGGACAAAAATATATATTTTCCCTTATATATTTTTTCTCCTTTCTTTCTTTTCTACAATTTAATTGTCATAAAGACCGGGACTCTCTACTTTTTGTTGAAAATTTTGACTATAGAGATTCAACTAATATTCCATATGACTATATATAATAGATCTCAATCCAGACTTATTACTTATAATTGGCTTTTAGTTTGACTAAAATTTTTATAGGCATATTGTATTTTTAATTTCAAACGTAAAAATAATTATAAAATATTGCACCAATATGCGCCACACACTCATTGATTGTAATGTATAGACGTGATATGAGAAAAAGAAAAAGAAAAAAAAAAAGCGTCTCAAATAAGAAAAAGAAGAAGGTTATGTTAGAATAATTAATTTGAAATGAGTTTGCAGTTTGAAGAGAGTTTGTTGAAACATGTAAAGGACATGATTGAACTGCCACCATTAGCAGCAAGCAAAGTTTCATCTCTCGTCCTCCTCATGATCATCTAATAAACGCCACCACCAAATAATTAATGATTGACTTTCACAATTAATTAATTAATTTCCTCTTGTGATTCTTGATGTCATCTGCAGAAGCCCAGGTAAGTATCCTTTTTCGTCTCAAATGAATTTGATTTAATAAAACTGCATTGAAATGGATGGAGTATTAACTAGCTTAGCTTAGGTAGGTGGGCAGATTGGCCAAATTCCCTGACATTGCATATGAAATTGATGCAGATGAACTTCAACAAATGGAAATTTAGACTGCTAGCTTTCTTTACCCACCCACTGTAATTGCAATAGAATTTCTTACCTCAGACATCCCACATCCTCAGACACATGAGATGTTTGAAAAAACATGCTGTCATACATATACTAACAAAATAAAAGGTTCAAGGAGCCTAGACATGTAAATTATATATATGGAAACAATTAATTGTAGACTTAATCAACTCACAACATTTTTATTCTGGAAACAGGACACAAGATGAGGAAACAATATATAGCTAGCTAGGGTGGCCGGAGAAGCAGAAGAAGAAGAAGAAGAAGAATATTATACTACTACTACTATATATATATATGTTTAATGTTAAATACTAGCTAGTATTAATTAATTTAACAAGTTGTACGTCCACCAGTGAGATGCTGTCATCAATTTCTTTGCCCTCGCAACTCAACAAATACAATAGTATGAAAATGCGTGGGAAATCATTATCGGTGAAGGTCATCTTTGCCCTGTGTTTTGCAAGCTTTCTTGCAGGATCACTTTTTACAACACGGACACAACACCCTTGCGACTATTCCCATGATCAGTTGCACAGTACTGAATGTGATCACAAGCGCGTAAGATGCTATGCTATATTTTAATTAATTAATTCTTATATATTATCATGATTAATTATAAATCATCTATTTTCTATTTTGATTAGAAATTGAGGGAGCGAGATCATATTGTGGGGGAAGTGATCAAGACACATGAAGCTATCCAGTAATATATATATATATTTTCAGCTAATTTTATTAATTATATATTAGTCTGTAATGAATTGATGATATATAAAAGTACGTATTTAATTTGGGATGCAGATCACTAGATAAAAGTATATCGGCATTGGAGTTGGAGGTAGGGAGTGGAGCATTATCCATTAATAGTACTAGTACTAGTATTAGTGGTGCAGGTGCGAGAGCTTTTGTAGTTATAGGGATTAACACTGGATTTAGCAGCAAGAAAAGAAGAGAGTCGGTAAGGGAAACATGGATGCCGAAAGGAGAGAGATTGAAGAAGCTGGAGAAGGAGAAAGGAGTAGTGATCAGATTCGTAATAGGTTCGAGTGGGAGAGGGGGTGGGGGGGGAGTTCTGGACAGAGCAATTGATGCTGAGGATGCACAACACGGGGACTTCCTTCGGCTGAAGAAGCATGTAGAGGCCTACCATCACCTTTCTAGTAAGACGATCCTCTTTTTCTCCACCGCCGTTGCTATGTGGGATGCTGATTTCTATGTCAAGCTCGATGATGATGTGCATCTCAACTTGGGAATGCTCGTCAAAACACTCGCTAAACACAGAGCACAACCAAGGATATATATTGGCTGCATGAAGTCTGGACCTGTCCTTTCCAACAAGTAATTAATTAGTAATATATATCCATCTTCGATCTTATATATATATATAATTTCATTTCATTTTATTCCTATATACATACATACATCATCATCATCATCATCAAATATATGCAGAGGAGTCAAGTATCACGAGCCAGAGCACTGGAAATTTGGAGAAGAAGGGAACAAATATTTCAGGCACGCCACAGGTCAAATCTATGCAATCTCCAAGGACCTAGCCAATTATATTTCCATAAATTCGTAAGTCGATCTCTAGCTAGCTATTATTACAATTAAGATCATGATGATGAATAATTAATTAATGTGCATGCATGCAGAGGGATGTTGCATCGGTATGCAAATGAGGACGTTTCTTTGGGTGCATGGTTGATTGGATTGGAAGTCCAGCATGTGGACGACCATTCTCTCTGCTGCGGAACTACTCCAGGTACCTACCTACCTACCTACTCTTTAATTCATTCTAAATTGAATTTTCTTTTTCCTTCATTTATTATATACATATATATATGCATGCAGATTGTGAGTTTAAATCCAAAATGGGAAACGTATGTGTGGCGTCATTTGATTGGGAATGCAGTGGAATATGCAAATCAGTGGAGAGGATGAAGCAAGTGCATGATGCTTGTGGAGAAGGTGATGGAGCTATTTGGAGTGTTCATCTCTAATTCATTTCTTTATAAAAACAATTAATTTTTATTATTATTATTATTATTATGTACTGATATATAATTAAGCCTAAAAACGAAATGCTCCATCTGATATTGTTGCCATTGGATTTATTAATACATGGTGATTTTAATAAATTCCTCCTAGCTATCCACATTCATTAATTTGCCCTCTTCCTGCGCCCCCACATACATATATTTATATATATATGGAAAATTATTTTTTTAGAACAGAATCTTATAACTGTTTGCAGAAAGAGGACACTATCTTTACGGACTTGTAATTTTAGGCCAATTTTAAGCCTCATTTGTTTATTTTATAAATTAAAATTATTTATATAATAAATGAATTATCACTTTACTGAGAAGGTGAGAAGTAAGAGTTTAAATATATATATATATATATATATATATATATATATATTTTGCTGAAAATTTGCCCCATTTGTTTATTTTATAAATTAAAATTATTTATATAATAAATGAATTATCATTTTACTAAAAATGTTGGAAGTTAGAATTTAAATGAAAAAAAAAAAAGAACGACCCACCACACTCAATATGAATCCTCTATATATAACCATAAAATGAAGGGAAAATTATGTTTGTAGGACAGTATCTTATAACTGTTTGCAAAAAGGTGATATTATCTTTACGGACTTGCAATTTTAGGTCACTTTCTTTTAAGTTTTGCAAATTTAGGTCAATTAATGCTAATTTCGGGTCAAATCTTACATGAGTAGCGTTAATTGGCCTAAATTTGCAAAACTTAAAAGAAAGTGGCCTAAAATTGCAAGCCCGTAAAGATAATGTCCTCTTTTTGCAAACAGTTATAAAATACTGTCCTAAAAAAATAATTTTCCCATATATATATATATTATAATTGGAGACTCACCATCTTAATTTCACAAACATTTATTCGGATGTTTTAATGTGGAATATTGCACTACTTCTTTACTATATTTGTCCTACAAATCCAAAAAATAAATAAATAAATAATTGAAATCCTCAATATTCCAATCTCCCACCTTAAAAAATAAAATAAAATCTTTGTAGGTCGACGTCTAAATTATTATACTTAATATATCAGTAATTTTGTATTTTTGTTGTTGCTCCACTTTAATATGCTCATTCCTCGATCGTCCCAATATTTTTAGTGAATATTTTTTTATTTCAAAATATTAATCGTCAGATTATATCATATTCTATTTAATTTTTTTACTTATTTTTTGTGGTAGTAAATACATTAAATGGATGCATAAATGATCATGTAGGTACAAAAATGCAAAAAAAAAAAAAAAAAAGGTCACATTGAACGTATATTATAATTGCTATTTTATTATTTTCTTAATTCATATATATTTGATATTCTTAAATGACGAACAAAATCATGAGATTGGTGGTTATCTTGTTTTCGTCTAAATCATTTTTTAAGTACTTGTTGCAGAAAACGAGTAGATATATGGATAAACAAAAGCAAATATTTAATGTTCAATATATAATAATTAATAACTCTAGTTTCTAAAATATCTTTGTATGAGGAGAGAGTATTAATTTTCGATTCAATATATAAATAAGCTGGATATATACAAAATTTTAATAGGAACAATTACTATTTTTTATTGAATATATATCTATGTAAACTTTGAAAAAAATAACAAATTTCATTTAATTAATCAACATGAATGCAATTGATTTATGTGAGTTTTGAGGACAAGTGTACATGCATGTGTGAGGCAGAGAAAGTCTGATATTATGAAAGAATATATCATATATATGCATATCATGAGCATCTAAAAAATTGGAGATAGCTTGTAGAAATTTAAGATGGTTAATTTATACTAGTATTAAATTAATTAATTTCAAATAAAATTGTGGACTAGAACAGATGTGATTGATATTAATGGGAAAGAGTGTTTGTGAGACAAAAAGGTGGATGGAAACCCCGCGTTCATATATATACATATATAGCTAGCTAGGAGAGACATGTGCAGATCCCGAGCAATTCGATGGCGTCTCCAACTGTCAATCATTAAACCTCATCAAATCCCTAGCTCCTTTAATTTGCACTCTATCGATCGATCATGCACTAATTAATTACTGATTAATATCATGTCAATGAAGATTAATGACCGTCCATTCATGTATATATATATATATTATTGCAATCCCCATGCATGCACTTAAAGATATTATATAATAGTAATTTCATTCATTTCTCTCTAGCTTGCTTTACGAGTAATCAATCAACTGTTGTTATTAATTCTTGGGATTGTAATATCTTGCATTTAATATGCATGGCGACCCTTTTTGGAGTTGCCTTTTGACTTTTATTTTATATGTTTAGCTTACCTTTTACGTTAGCTTTAAGCAGTCCCTGCGGCGGCGTCACCGGCCTAGTTGACACTGATCGATCAAACACATGCATGTACGTGTATATATATATATGCATGTAACAAACATTTATAGGCCGGTTTGATTTATAATTATTTTGTAGCATGAGACGAGCTAGCTATATCTAGCTGCTGAGATTAATTAGCTAGCTAGGAAGATTATATATATAATTAATGGCGGCGGGGGGTGGAGGCGTTCCTCCAGGATTCCGGTTTCATCCGACGGACGAGGAGCTTCTCCAGTTCTACTTGAAGAAGAAGATTTCGTTTCAAAAATTCGATATGGAGGTTATCAGGGAAGTCGATCTCAATAAGATTGAACCCTGGGAGCTACAAGGTAATATATATATATATGTAGTAGTAAATTATTAGTTGAATTATAAATAATACTAGTGTTGTTTGTGTACTGTGCAGAGAGATGTAAGATTGGGTCAACACCACAAAATGAATGGTACTTTTTTAGCCACAAGGATAGAAAATACCCAACAGGTTCTCGGACAAACAGAGCGACGAGTGCAGGATTCTGGAAAGCAACGGGAAGAGACAAATGCATACGCAATACCTTCAAGAAGATGGGAATGAGGAAAACACTGGTCTTCTACCGCGGCAGAGCTCCCCACGGCCAAAAGACAGACTGGATCATGCATGAATACAGACTTGCCGACGACGACGATTCTAATAATCATCCCCCGGCCCATGTACGTAATTAATTATATATATATATATATATACGTACTCATGAATATCTAATTAATTATATACACGTACGTACGCGTGGATCAGGAGGATGGATGGGTGATTTGTCGAGTATTCAAGAAGAAGAATCTATTCAAGATTGGGAGTAGTGAACATCATCATCCTCATAGTAGCAGTAATAATAATATTAATAACATGAATAATAATAATAATAATAATGGTGGTGGTGGAATGATGATGATGATGATGATGAATGATGATGATCAAGTAGTGAACTCGTCTCGCATCTTCAACAGTACTGCAGGTATGAATCATCAATATATGCAGCAGGTACAGGCTGCAGATCTAAATTATAATTCTCATCATCATATTAATCCTGCTGCTGCTGCTGACCACCAATACATGATGATGAGTAATAGTCATCAATTAGTTGAAGAAGCCCAGAATTACATGACTAGTACTAGTACTAGTACATTAATAAAGCCTGCAGCTGCACTAATGATGCTGAGTAGCCCTGCTATTAATGATCATTTGTCTAATTATACTACTACTACTAATAACCACCACCACCACCACCACCTCCAGACGACGACGACGACGTCGGATCATGATCATGATGATCATATGCTGCAGGTGAAATCCTCCAGGGTCGTTGATCAAGATCAGTGCGAGAGCAGTACTCCCACACCTAATTACGATGATCATGATCCTCAAAATTTGAATGAATGGGATCATCGTCTTACCACCTCCACCTCCATCAATCTACGGACCACCCAGATGCAGGACTTCTGGGCTTACGCTAAATAGTAGCTACATGCATGTAACACTACTCTTCTTTTTCAATTCATGATCATTCATTCTTCAACTCCATCATACATGTAATTTCCAAACTGTGATATATATATTATATATATATGCCACCTCTTTGTGGGAAATAAATTTTCAAATTTTGTTTTACAGATGGTTAGATAAATAAATAAATAAAATTATTCATACATATTTTTATATAAATTCTTTTTTTAATTTGAAGATAAATATCTTTCACCATATCAAGATTAATTAGGTCCACATGTCCTGAGTTTGATTCTTATTCAACTGTATTAAAATTAATAACCAGTTATTTAATTTACTAGTATAATTTTTTCTATGTTTAACTTTACTCAATTTTTAATTCAGTGGACTATAACATCTTACCCAACCAGTGAATTGGAACCTTAACCCTTGAAGCACGATTGATTAAGTGTTATGCTTGGTTGTAATGTTGTTGTAAAATTTTAATAATTAATAGGAAAAAAAAGTCTGTTAGCTAGATAACTGAATAAATATGATTAAGTTTTTATAATTATATATAATTTATAAAAATGAACTATATTATGTCTTCAAATCTCCATTAGCTTTACTGAATTTTGGCATTGGCATCAATTGTAATAATTGTGATATATAATCATCTCATAAAATTCATATATTAGAAAAAATGGAATAAAATGAATAAAAAATTAATTGGTAAGTGAATGATTGTAGAACATAAAACACTCATGAAAATAAAAATAAAAAAATGACTCGAGATGTTGGAAGCAATGTAATCACACAACGACCAACATCCGAGCAAAGCAGAGAATACGTAGCGAAAATATTAATCACCAAATAAAATACTTCACGCAAGTTATATTAGCTAACTTGTGAGTGCCTCAGGACAAAAATAATTCACTATAAAATTATGAACTACAATAATTCACCCCTTATATTTTCTTTTCACCATCAATAATTGTCCTAATTAATCATTACCATTGTATGAATTAATTCTTTTGTTAGTTCACCCAACCCACAACGAGAGAACTCACCTGCGCCGAACGGACGGATGAACCGCCGCCGCCGAACGGACGAACCTCGCGTCGCGCCGCCGCCGGCGAAGCCTCGGGAGAACCCATTTTAAATGTGGGTTTCCTTGAGTTTTCGACTTTGGTCTACCAAAATTTGTGGATATGTTCGACAGATTTTGTCGAACAAGAAACAGATTTTGTTCGATTCAAAAGTTCAAGGAATGGGGGTTTTCATTTTTGTCGAACAAATATTCGATCAATGCAGACCGAATATAGACCAAAATTTCGAGAAAATGCACCGAACAACTAGTTTTACGAAAAGTGAATCCGAACAAGTATATTTTCGAATTTTTTTTTTTGAAAAGTAGTCATATTTTCGATTTTTTTTTTCCGAAAAGTAGTCTTATTTTTGAGATTTTTTCCGAAAAGTAGTTTTAGTATTTTCGACAAAAATATTCGAAAATTTAGTATTTTTTCGGAAAAGTTTTTTGAACATCTACACAAAGTTTGAAACTTTTTTTCGAAAATTGGGTGATTTTTCCACGGACCAGATTTGAACACGTACATTCGAAAATTAAGAAAAAAAATGTCGCGAAATGATTTAGGACTACATTTATTCAATGCTACAATATATATAACACTCAAAACACCCCAATATGATACAAAACTAGCAAATATATCAAAATGAAAACATAAATCCTCACATCAACAAATGATTTCATAAATAAAAAAATAACCTAAAATTTCGAACATCTTCATTAATCACCATGTTGAAAACACAAGATTTATCCTAATGTGTTAGATGAAGAACATGTTCGAAATTGTTCAATGAAGATTTTAGGGGTTTGTTCGAATTTTTTTTTGTGTGTAGGGAGGGGGTGAACTGGTCTGATTATGAATAAATTAATTACTCATAAAGGATATAATTGTCCTATTAAATTTAATTTACAAATAATCTTTAAATGGTGGTGAAGTACTCAATAATGGGGGGAGGGGGGAATATCCGGATCCAAATAACTTTTGGACCAACGGGGTTGAAAACCTGACTGCTACTCTTGTTATAAGACTGGCTATAAATAAAATTACCACTTGCATATTTTTCTTTAGCAGTCAAAACTTCATTTGGTTTCGACTATATACCCTCTAATATTACAAGATACACTTATTTTGCTATATTTTTTTATAAAAATATTATTTTAATATATTATTTTCAACCCATTAACTCGATCTTGTTCTCTTCTCCCTTTTTTTAACCGCGCAACTATTTTTCCAAGCCCTGTGGATCAATCTCTAAGTCCATGCAATAATTTTACAGTCCCTATCATTGTTCTTTTTTTTTTTCATTTTGTAACGTCGAATAATGAATTGATGGAAAACGACGATAAATTAAAAAATATATATATATTTAATAATTATTTTTTTATGAATATATTAAAATTAATGTATATTTAATTTTATTTTTTTATATAAAAATAGATAAAATAGATATTTGATAATATATGTGTTGATCTGACGAACTAACACCTTTAGCATGTGGATAATTAAGAAGGTTTGGCAGATCGCCAGGACTCACCCAGATCCGCGGAAGTGCGGAGCTCGCCCAAAAGGGCTCGCCTCTGTCATTCTGGAGCTCGCCCCGAGCTCGCCCCATGTCCCCTTGAAGACCTCGCCGAGGTCCATCTTCGCACAACGTTGGTCAACAACATAAGGCACTGGAGCTCGCCCTATAGCTCGCCTAAACCAGTGAAATCCACCTTCGAGCTCGCCTGGGAGCTCGCTTGTTGGTTGATAAGATCCCGATGGCGCGCTCTTTTTCCCTCCGTCCGGTTTATCCACAAGGGTGGTTTACGGCGAGGTTTTTAATGAGGTCCATCTAATCTAAAGCATTGTAGTAGGACGAGGCACGATGTAGGGAGCAGTGTGAGGGACCAGGACGAAGGTTACAGACCTTCGTCCACACCGGAAGCCAAATAGGCTCATAAGGTGTCATCTCACACTCACACACCTATAAATAAGACCTCTCTTGTACTATTCAAAAAAATTGTAATATATTTCCTACATTACACTTTCTCTCTCTAAACTCTTTCTCTCTCTCTCTCTACATTATCTCCTTCAAGAACATAAAATCATAAGATTATTGTTTGGTAGAATTAATCCGATACAAAGCCACATAACGAACAACGATTAACAAATTCTATCAACAATTTGGCGCTAGAAGGAGGGCGTCGAATCTGAAAATTAAAAATTTCCAAGAACAAAAATTTAGGGTTTGTTGAAGATTTGGAGATTTGAATGTGTTCTTGATAAAACTCAAAGAACACTTGAAGATACACATATATCTTCATCCCTTGAACGAAGAACCCAGATTTCCGGATAAAAACCCGAATTTTTGGATTTTACGAAATCTGCCCGGAATAAGTTTTCAAACGCGCGCTTGTACACGAATAAACTGAATTTCAGATAATTCGTTACACGCAAGGCTAGATGAAAACTTGCACAGCTCCACCTAAGCTGGACGACCACCACACCGGCGACCTCCACCACTCCGGCGACCTCCTTCCACCTCGGCGACCTTCAGCAAGTTACCCCCTCCAAAATCCGAAAATGGCTAACACGCGAGCCACCAAAGGACAGGCCTTCGCAGCTGCGGAAAGGTCCAAGGGAGGTGACCAGAACCAAGCCGAGGTGGAGACCTCACGCCAGGTGGTGGAGACCTCACAACTACCTCCCCAGAAGAGCACCGCAGCTCCGCGACCTCCGCGAGTTGCGATGACCCAAGAAGACTTGGCCCCCGCCCTGAGGGACCTGGTCAGCAACCCCGATGAGCTCCAATGCACCATTGCGACCTTACAAAGGTTGCAGCAGAGGTAGCAGGACGAGCTCGCCCTGGTACCCAGGCGAGCTCCAGCTGCCGATGCCCGAGAGCAGACCAGGCCCACCCATGGCACCCAGACCAGGGGGATTACAGCGCCATCCCCACAGAGCAGGAGGCGAGCTCGGCATAAGCCCGCCAGCGTAGGAAGAGGATCGGCAAGGCCAAAATGGTGGAGGAGGATCCCGCTCCTTACACCGAAAGGGAGTCGGCCTACACAGGGGCATCTGGCACCCACCAATCACAAAGGAGGGAAGTCCTCCAAGGCCGCCTGGGCCCGAGATATGGGGAAAACGAGCGGACGGCGGCTCCAGCTGCATCCCACGGGGACTCCGACCAGCAGCCACGTAGATCAGCCCACGAAAGGCTGAGGAGGCCCGCCACTGACCGGCTAGGCCCCCACGGCGGACGCCAATTCCAGCCCGCCACTGAGAGATCACCCCAGAGTGAGGCACCTCGGGGATGTGCGTCCGCGAGATGCACGACCTTTGAGCAGCCTCCGCCGGAGGTGACCCGGGATGACGAGCTGGCCTCACTGAAAAAGGCCGTCGAAATGCTACAAGCTCAAGTAGTAGCCAAGTCTGGCGGACCTGACTCCATGACTCTCCCCACATCTCCATTGGCAACTGCCATCCTCCGCGCACCAGTGCAGAAGAAAATCCAGTTCCCGGTGATGTCCGCGTACGAGGGCGAATATGACCCGAAAGTCCACCTGGCCAAGTACGCGGACTTCATGATTTCGGTTGGCGCCACCGACTCCACCCAGTGCCGGAACTTCCCACTGACCCTGGGGGACCGAGCTCACCGCTGGTTCTCTTCACTCGCCCCGGGGTCAATCTGCTCATTTGGCCAACTATCGCGGGAGTTCCTAGCCCATTTCTCTGGGTTTGGATCCTACCTCACCCAGAAGCACCGACTCGCCAAAATCCATCAAGGCGAGAACGAGACCGACCAGCAGTACCTGGAAAGGTTCGACAAAATTCTGCTGGAAGGCGAGCTAGTAAGTGAGGACACCAAGGTCGTCGCAGCGATGGCCGGACTCAAGAGGGGTACCGACCTCTGGAAGGAGATGCACCTCGCATGTCCCAACACTTACAGCGAATTCCGTCACAAGGCGGGGGTGTTCGTGGCTATGCAGGAGACACTACTGAAAGAAGTTGGTGCCCACGAAGAAAGGAAGCCCTACGGGAAGAAGTCCGGGGGCACCTACAAAGCTCCCCGGAACTTAAAAGACTTTGGCGAAGGAGACGAGCTCAAAGAAAAGCTAAACCAGGTCCTCACTGTCTCCGTTGACCACGTCTTCACTGCCGTCAAAGGCAAGGCCATGCTGGAAGAGCCAAGGAGAATCCGTCAGGACCGCACGAAGCTCAACCCCAACAAATTCTGTGCCTACCATCAGGCTATCGGCCACTTCACCAGCGAGTGCCGAGACCTCCTCAAGCAACTCTGGAAATTTTACGAGGATGGGAAGCTGGCCGAGTTCGTGAAGAAGGCCCCAACTAAGAGGCCGAGGTTCGAGAGGAGGGCTACCTCCGATGACGAGGAGGAGGAAACGGACCAACCTGGTCCCCACAACAGGCGGAGGGCACCTCCCCAACCTCAGCAAAACATGGAGCCCACCCGGGAACTCTTAGTTCTCGAGGAGGAGATAGGAGCTGTCGGGGGTCTTCAGGACGGGGGATCCTCCATATCCAGGAGAAAAAGGAAGGCTGAGATCCGGGCCATAAACCAAGTCCAGGAGGGCAGCTCTGGCCCCAGGTCCGTCTCGCAGTTTACTGATGAGCTGACGTTTTCTTCAGCGGACCTGGAGGGGGTACTGATGCCCCACAATGACTCGTTGGTGATAACCGCCAACATCATGAACGTCCGAGTTCACAGGCTACTTGTGGACACCGGCGCATTCACCAACATTCTCTTCAAATCCACCTTGGATGCCTTAGGTGATTTTGAGTCGTATCTGGAACCTAGCAATGCTAGGATAGTGGGGTTCGGAGAGGCTATAACCATCCCCCTAGGTAGTGTTAGATTTCCTTATTGTCGACCAGCAGTCCTCCTACAACGGGTTCCTTGGTCGCCCGTTTATTAATGAATTCAAAGTGGCGTGTTCGACCTACTACTACTGTTTAAAATTCCCAACTCCAAAAGGTGCCGGAACTATAAAAGGTGACCAGAAAAAGGCCCGAGAGTGTTTACTCCAAATGAAAGATGGTCAGGTCCAAAAAGCTGTGACACGAGTCCAAGTCCTTGAGGAGGACGTATAGATTCCTGCAGACGAGCCAAACATCTTTGACGTCATCTCAGTCGAAACTGAGATGGTGGAGGTAGGCAATTTGTCAGAAATCAACTAAGGCACTGGACCTGTGCAAGACACACAACCGACACCAATGGAGGACTTGGAAGAAACCCAAGTGTTGAGACCTGCGCAGGGGTCAGTACCTGAGCAGGAGCAGCAACCTGCTCCCATGGAGGTGGTTGATGAAGCCCAAGATGGGGGACCTGCGGGGGGTCAAGAACCAACACCAATGGACGTTGACCCAACTCCCCAAGTCACCGCACCATCCCAAGTTGACAAACCACCAGAGGTGCTCACAGCTGACGAGTCCGCCCAAGCTGAAAGCCAACCCGATGACCTCGAACCGCACATAGGCCACGAGCCTGCGCAAATGTCACAAGAGGAGTGGGACGAGTTCATCAGCGTCCCGAGGTGGAAAAGTCAAAAGAGAAAAGCCACCCCCATGGAAGAATTGACGGCACTCCAGGTGGACCCGGAAAGGGACTTAGAACTTTTTATCGGTTCTGAGTTACCTGAACCGTACCGGTCGAGGATGGAGCTGTTCTTAATGACCAACCTAGACGTGTTTGCCTGGTCCCACGAAGACATGACAGGGATCCCGTTGGAACATGCTTGCCACAGACTTAACATAGATCCGACGAGGAGACCCGTACGCCAAAAGCGGAGGAAGTATAGACCAGACAAGTACGCATCTCTAACTGTTGAGGTGGAGAAGTTGTTAGGCAACAAGCTCATCAAGGAAGCTTTGTGTTCACAGTGGGTTGCAAACCCCGTCCTGGTGAAGAAACACAATGGGACGTGGAGACTCTGCATTGACTTCACGGACCTGAACAAAGCATGCCCGAATGACAACTTCCCACTGCCTCACATTGACCAGCTGGTGGATAGCACCGCAGGCCATGAGATGATGACATTCATGGATGCTTTTGCGGGCTATCACCAGATAGCTCTACACCCAGATGACCAGGAACACACGACGTTCTACACCAACAAGAATATGTATTGCTGGGAAAGGATGCCGTTCGGACTCATCAACACCGGAACCACCTACCAAAGATTGGTGAACAAAATGTTTGATCAACACATTGGCGAATCCATGGAGGTGTACGTAGATGACATAGTTGTCAAAAGTTTGAGAAAGGAGGACCACCTAAAATAGACTTTCGACATACTGCGCCACTACAACATGAAGTTAAACCCCAAAAAGACCAGCTTCGGCGTACACTCCGGAAAGTTCCTGGGGCATCTAGTTAGCCAACTTGGAATTGAGGTCAACCAGACACAAGTCCAGTGCATAATCGAGATGGGTATACCCGACTCCGTCCAAAAAGTTCAAAGGCTGACTGGGTGCATGGCAGCCCTGAACAGATTCATCTCCAGGTCCGGCGACCGAAATTGTCCATTCTTCGAGGCGATTAAGGCAAACACACGGAGGTACAAAGAGGCGGCCAAAACCAACAAGCTCCATCTAAAAAACCACTTTGTGTGGACAAGTGAATGCCAACGGGCCTTCGAAGACATCAAGACATACCTGGCAGATACACAAGTCCTGTCAAAACCAATACCTGGAGAAAAGCTGTATCTATACCTAGCTGCGTCGGAGGTGCCCATCAGCTCCGTCCTGGTCCAAGAAGAGGCGAAAATGCACCTACCAGTGTACTACGTGAGCCAAGTCCTACACGAAGCTGAGTTGCGATACACCCCAACAGAGAAGCTGGCTTATGCACTGGTGATGAGTGTTAGAAAATTGAGGCCCTACTTCTTCGACCACCCGGTAGAGGTGCTGACAACGTTCCCACTACGTCAAATATTACAGTGCCCAGACACCGCCGGACGCCTGCTGAAATGGTCACTAGAGATCAGACAATACGGTATAACCTACGCACCCCGAACAGCGATCAAGGGACAAGCACTTGCTGATTTCATCGTCGAGTTAACTTTCCTACAAGATCCGACGAGGGGGCGTATAGCTCCGTGGCATCTCTACGTGGATGGATCATCAACCAACGTAGCAGCAGGCGCCGACGTGGTCCTGATAAGCCCGGACAGACAAGTCTTCACCTCCGCAATTCGGTTCGACTTTCGAGCAACCAACAACGAGGTGGAGTATGAAGCATTGATAGCGGGACTTAGGCTATCATTAGCTGTGGGGGCAACCAATCTTCAAGTTTCTGGAGATTCCCAGCTAATAATATCCCAAGTCCGGGGGGAATATGAGGCAAAAAACCAGCAGATGATGACCTACCAGAAGATAGCCGCACATCTGATCTCGATGTTTACGCAGGTTTACATCAATCAGATACCGCGGCTAGAAAACACTCAAGCAGATGCTCTATCCCGGCTAACTACTAGCAACGGCGAAGCCGAACTCACGGAGGTTGTAATCACCACACTGAAAAACCCCTCGACGTCTGATTACAAGATAAATCAAACATCGAGTGGGGGGCAGGAGAATAGTGAAGATGGTGAAGATTGGCGCACTCCAGTCCAAAAATATTTGGCAGACGGAACAACCCCCCTAGACACCTGGGAAGCTAGCCGGCTAGCAAAGCAAGCTGCCAGATATACGTTGCTGGATGACCAACTCTACAAACGTGGATTCTTTCTACCCCTACTCAAATGCCTAACTAGGAAGTAGGGGTTCGAAGTGTTAGAAGAAATTCACGAAGGGATTTGTGGGAGTCACGCTGGGGGGTAAGCATTGGCATACAAGACGATCAGGCAGGGCTACTACTAGCCCACTCTTCGCAAAGATGCCATCAGCTTCGCTCAAAGGTGCCGAAAGTGCCAACTTTTCGCACATAACATCCACTCCCCAGCCAACCAGCCGAAGTCGGTGTTCAGCCCATGACCTTTCGCGAAATGAGGAATCGACTTGATCGGCCCATTTCCACCTGGTAGAGGCGGTGTAAAGTTTGTTGTTGTAGCAGTAGACTACTACACTAAGTGGGCTGAGGCCGAAGCTCTCACACCTATAACCCAAGAAAGGATGATCGGTTTCATTTGGAAAAACCTGATCTGCAGATTTGGGCTCCCGCAATCGGTCATCACTGATAACGGAAGGCAGTTCGACGGACAGAAACTGAGGGACTCCTGTAGTTCATGGAACATCAAGAAGCACTACTCAACTCCATATCATCCCCAGTCGAACTGCCAGGTCGAGGCGGTGAACAAGATTCTGAAACACTTATTGAAGCTCCGCCTCGAAGAAAAGAAAGGGTGCTGAGCAGACGAACTCCCGGAGGTCCTATGGTCTTATAGAACTTCCTATAGGGCCAGCACCGGGGAGACCCGGTTTGCCCTAGCCTTCGGGACTGAAGCCGTAGTCCCGGTTGAAGTCCAGAACAAGACTTGGAAGGTGGTGGGGTATGATGAAGAAAAGAATGATGAAGCCCTGGTAGTAGAGAAGGATCTGATCGAGGAGACCAGAGCTTCGTCAGAAATGAAAAACGCCACCTACAAGCGTAGAGCGGAAAAATATTACAACTCTCAGGTCCGAGACCGAAAATTCAAGGTCGGAGACCTGGTGTTAAAAAAGAAATTGATGGGCCCACCAGGTGTATTCGGTTCAAACTGGGAAGGACCACGCAGCCTGGCCAAACGGTACCTATGATCTAGAAAACGCAGAAGGCAAAGCTTCGTCATACACCTGGAGCTCGGCACATCTAAAAAAGTTCTACCAATAGACTAGAATCCTGTAATAGACTAGTCGAAGGTTTGCATCAGAAATGTCGATGGCAACTGATGTAAATTACGTTGCTATAAAAAGTCAGAAAATTTACAAAGTCAGAGAAATTCAGAAAAATTCCCAAGTGTTTGGACCTGTGCAGCCCTCCAACCAGGCAAGCTGCACCAGGTCGCCCACTGCTCTAGAGAGCTCGCCAAACCCAGCTCGCCCACATGGTAAAAAATCCGCAATGCGCAAGGACCAAGGTCCCAAATGTTGTAATTAAATAGCTCAAAGGCAAAGGCCAAAGTACCCAAGGTCGCGAAGGTACCCTTCTTAAAGGGTTGCTAAGCACCTACTGCCACAAGTTAGAAAAATTCGCGAAAAAGATGAAAAAACGTCTAAGGCAAGGTTCATGAAACCCAATAGCCCAACGTGAATCAATCGAAGTGCAGTTCGCCGCCCTAAGTGGTCTAAGACGAACGATTCACGGCCCTGAGTGGCATAAGACGAAGAATACGCACTCTCAAAACAGAGGTACAATTCGTAGTGGTAAGTGACGTAAAACGAACGATTCGCTTCTCAAAGTAGAATAAGACGAACAATTATGTACCAGAAAAATAAACAAGAACGAGCTATTTAGGAAATTATAACGTAAAAGCGCAAATACATAAATGAAAAGAGTTGGACAAAAATGCTCGACTTATATTCAAAAGATACTTAAGAGATTTTCAAGTAAAAAATATACTTGAAAAAATCCTAAGTATGAGTAGCTGTGCTGGCCACAAAGGCCGACCAGTTGGCCATCTTTGAACTGCAAAAAGCTCCTTCTGGGCGAGCTGCACGTGCCCGGCGAGCTAAATCTACTTGAACAAAAAAGCAAAGGCTACAAAAACGGAGCTCCTTCTGGGTGAGCTCCGCAACCCGGCGACCTACTACAAGTTGATAAATAAAAAGCTAGTCTAGGAAAGCAAGAAAAAGCCTAAACATCTGGAGTGGTAGGAGGGGCATCAGCGGGCACCTCGCTGGAACCAGGGGCCACCGGGTCGGATGGGAGAGCGAGCTCGGCCTCAGTTGTGATATTGCCAGTGAGCCCGGTGGTGTCGAACTCACTGAGGTTCAGCACAGCATCCCCGCAGGCTTCTTGGAGTTGCGCAACAGTAAGGGGAACCTGCTCCTCCTCGCCGGCGACCTCCTCCTCGCCAATGCCCAGCTCTGGCACCTCAACTGTTTTGATAATCTGGAATCGCGCAGGCACAAAGTTGAGGGGAATGCCAAGCTCAGGAAGGTCGCCTATGTCCAGCTCGGCACCATCAGGAAAGGGAACCCGGTCCAGGCAGGCCTTGAAGTCGCCCACAACTGCCTCCACCTCATCATCCTTGTGAGCTCGAGCCCACCAAAGAGTCCGCAAAACCTCGGCATAACATTGGACGCATCCTTTGTCAGAGGCCTCAGCCTTCACGGCCGCCAGATCCGGCGAGGAGGAAGCGGCATGCCGCAGCTCGGCAATCTCGTTAGCTTTCGCCTCCAGCTCCCCCCTTAGCCTCTCGCACTCAGCGCTGGAGCTCTTCACCAAACCCCGCTGCAGTGCGAGGTCCTTCTTCGTAATTCCATGGCTGCCGACCTCCTGGGCGAGCTGGGCGGCGAGCTCCTCCTCCTTGGCTTTTATCCTCGCCTCCGTCTCCTGCTCGAGCCTGGCGAGCCGACGTTGGACAGTCTCAAGCTATTGAAGGGCACTTTGCTCGGCGGCCAACGATGCCTCAGCCCTCTCCTTGGCGAGCTGCGCTTGCCTCTTCGCCTTGTCAGCAGTGTCCGCCAGCGCCAACATCCTTTTATTCCTGTCGGAGCGACCTGCCTCCAACTCGGCTAGCTGCTCGAGAGCTTTCTGATTGGCGAGCACCAACCTACTCGCATGATGAGCCGAGAGGAGGAGGTTCTCCTTCAGATCTTGGCTATTGATGTTCGCCACCGACGGAGTTGTCCAATGCCTTGGCATCTCACTCACAGCATTTCGGGCTACGCACGGAGGGAGGTTCCGCATCGACGTAAGGGAGTGGGATCGCTCGAAGGCATGCAGGGCCTCATGGCGGTTCGGGAAGGCAATCGGGGCATAACTGTGAAACCAAAACAGATAGAAAATGTTAGAAAAATAAGAGATAATAGGCGATGAAGGTCAACTGGGCGAGCTACTTACTGAGCTCGGTCGGGGTCCCAGCCCAGGAGCGTGTCGTCGGTGGTTTGCACCCCAAATGGAGATGGTGAGGGGGGCGAACTCCGGATGGGCATGGCCGCCAGCGGGGCAGTAGATTGAGCTGAGGCCCCCTGCCCGGACCTCGCCGAAGTCCTCTCGATCCGGTCAGAGTCCTCATCGACCAGGCCCGTGTACCTAGTCCTCTTGCGAGCGGAGGGATCCTCCTCGCCAGCTCGGGATCCTTCCCCCCTTTGGGACCCCTTCTTCCCTCGACCTCGCTCGGAGGTGGCGACAGCTCGCCCCCCACCTCGACCGGTCCGAGCGACCTCTGATGCCTTGGACTTCTCAGGAGCCTTGGTCTTCTCCTTTTGGGCTCCCGACCCCCCTGCCTCGCCCTTTTTGGAGGCGAGCTCTGCCTCTTTGCTCGCCTCCAGCGCAAGCATGGACGGTGGGGCAAGTCTGTTGGGGCGAGGTGGGCCCATCTCGAAGCGTTCCTTCACGATTTGATAAGACTCGGGTACCTCGGCCATCGGGATGGCGACAAAGCTACCGCCTGTGCAAAAAACTACGAATGTAAGCATAATGGGCGAGCTACACCCCCCATAAGCGAGCTTCGAAGAGTTAAACCTGGGAGCTCGGGACCTTGGATATCGAGGTGGTGCGGCAGTGTAAGGAGCCCGGCGAGCCGCAGGCAATGGTGCGCGCACAGGTGGGCGACCTGCCTATCCTTCTCACTTCTCAAGCAGCAGATTGCGTGCACCACGTCGAACTGGGCCGATACCTTAGGCCTGCCTCTGCTGGATTTGTGGCGCTTCGGAACTGCAAAAAGAAAGAAAATTAGAATTAGTATATCTAATTTAACCCACACACACCGAAATAGGCGACCTACTGCTGGCTTCCCCGTATCCCTCCGGAGTGGGAATACGGTCACCTCGCCCGTGGTACGTGCTGGAGGCTCGCCAATCCCCGCCTATGAAGAAAAACTGCTTCTTCCAGTCATGGACTTTATTTGGCAAGTCCCCGAGAAATTTCTCCCCCGGGCGAGCTTTCAGATAATAATACCCCTCGCCATCTTGCGCCCGTTTGGTCACGGCGAAGAGCTCGCCTAGGTCGGCCGAGGTCGTCGCATTTTCATAGCCCTCCAGCCCAAAAACAGACAGGGCGGCGAGAAGGTTACTCCACGCATTCGGAGTGAGCTGGGTGATGGCCAGGTTATTGTCAGTAAGATATTGGCCGATGATCGGGTGCAGTGGCAATGTAAGCCCGACCCTTAGGACATCAACATTCAAGGCGGTCATCCCCTCAGGAGGCGTACATGAAGATGTCGAGCGGGATGCGATATTCCCTGCGTATGATGGGCAGGTCGCATTCATCAATAAGGCTCATCACCTCGCCAGCTTTGTACTCAGACGGGGCAACTTCCTCCAGGTCGGCGGGGACGGCGGGAGGTATCCGACTCGGGCAGGGGAAGCTCGCCGCATACTCGGCGACATACTCGTTCCAATCGAATGGATGAACCACCTGGGTGGGAACCTGGTACTCAACCAGCTGGGGTTTCGGGAAACCGATACGGCGGAACCATTCGAGCGTAACTTCCTCCAGGTCGCCACCCTCCTCGCCGACCTCGGCATTGCCCTCATCAACCTCCTCGGGTCCTTCGTTGCCACTGGCAACTCTTTCCTCTTGGGCGACCTCGCCGCCTTCCTCCCATACCTCGCGGTATACAGAACTGGAGGCTCCTTCCTCCGGATCAGAACGTAGCTCGCTAGGCAGCTCGCTGGAGACCTGGCGAGCTGCCGAGGTCACCTCGGAGCTGGAGCCGATTTCCACATATGAAACCCGAGGTGGCTCCTCCTCAATTATTGACCGTTTATCAGGGTTCCGGTCCGAAAGAGTCCTGCTCGAGGAATGTGTCGACATGGTCTCAAAGAAGTCCAAAAGGTTCTCAGTCCAAAATCCAACAATCCCAAAGTCAAGGAAATCCAAAGGGGTTCTCGACACAGTCCGTGGTCCAAAGTTCAAATAATCCCGAAGAAACGAAAGAAAATCACGTAAAGAACAGAAGAAAAGGGAAGAAAGATCGAATCCTACCTTGAAGAGCCTTCGAAAATCCATCGAGCACAAGAAAAATCGGTCGCCGGGAAAGCTCTGAGAATTCGAAATGCAGAAAGTGAGGAAATGAATCCATTTCCCCCTATTTATAGACGTCGGGGCGAGGTGCGATATTCACGAAATACAGGGACCTGTTTGCAAGAAATTTGAAAGTTGACATGATGGTGGGCGGGAACCGAGGCCTCAAAAGGCGTGCGTGACTCCTGGATTCCCGCACTACGTCGGCCAGAAGCAACCGCCTTGGCCGAGTTCGCCTGCTAGCCCGACAATCACCCATGGGTAGTTCGTCGAGTTTTGAGTTTTCCAGCTCGCTTGCACATTTGACGAGGTCATGGTGCATGCGAGCTGGGGGGCAAATGTTGATCTGGCGAACTAACACCTTTAGCATGTGGATAATTAAGAAGGTTTGACAGATCGCCAGGACTCACCTAGATCCGCGGAAGTGCGGAGCTCGCCCAAAAGGGCTCGCCTCTGTCATTCTGGAGCTCGCCCCGAGCTCGCCCCATGTCCCCTTGAAGACCTCGCCGAGGTCCATCTTCGCACAATGTTGGTCAACCACATAAGGCACTGGAGCTCGCCCTATAGCTCGCCTAAACCAGTGAAATCCACCTTCGAGCTCGCCTGGGAGCTCGCTTGTTGGTTGATAAGATCCCGATGGCGCGCTCTTTTTCCCTCCGTCCGGTTTATCCACAAGGGTGGTTTACGACGAGGTTTTTAATGAGGCCCATCTAATCTAAAGCATTGTAGTAGGACAAAGCACGATGTAGGGAGCAGTGTGAGGGACCAGGACGAAGGTTACGGACCTTCGTCCACACTGGAAGCCAAATAGGCTCATAAGGTGTCATCTCACACTCACACACCTATAAATAAGACCTCTCTTGTACTATTCAAAAAATTTCTAATATATTTCCTACATTACACTTTCTCTCTCTAAACTCTCTCTCTCTCTCTACATTATCTCCTTCAAGAACATAAAATCATAAGATTATTGTTTGGTAGAATTAATCCGATACAAAGTCACATAACGAATAACGATTAATAAATTCTATCAACATGTAAAGTATATCTCATTAAAATTGGAGGGTATATAGGCGGGCCCAATTCATTTTCGTTCTTGTAAGAGAGGGTGATCCACGAAATCAAATTTAGGTATGTGCAGATTATTAATAATACATTAATACTCCTTTCTCTCAAAAATAAAAAAATAAAAAAAATACTCCATTGAAGTAGTAGTACCTGGACACCAATCAACAAATATTTTCATTTCCTTTCCTGGAGTTGATCTCCGCTTTACTTCTTCTACAAATACTCTCGTACTTAATCGTCTACTTTTCTTTCCTCCTTTCTCTCCTCTCCAATACATTCATCCCCTATATATTTTCTTTCTTGCATACAAAGATTATATTTTTACATAATAAGATTCGATTGGATAAGACGCGCCTTCTTCATCCTCTTCTGCTACTGAATATAATTCTTTTTTCTTTTTTAAAATAAATAAATAAATAAATAAGAAACCCATCCATGATACAACCGTCTACACACATCTCAATTTTGCTTCAATTATAGTGGAAAAAAAGATTAGAATTTGCAGGCTTAGATAGATATGTCTGTTGTTTGTAGATGGAGAAAATTAAGGGAAGTGGCATTGGAGACATCGAAGAAAGGTAAAGGAGGTTGGCGGAGTTGGAATAATTCCCATTCTCATTCACAGTTGCAAAAGCGTTGTTTTGTGAATTGTTTGCACCTTGGGTCTTACGTGAAGCGGAGGGAGTCTTTGATTTGGGTGCAGGAGAGATACAAGTGGGACCATGGCGGCAGTGGCGATGAGCGCCACCGCACTACGCGCAGAATTAGGGCGGAGGCCAACTGCCCTCGTTGCACCAAGCAAATGGATCTCGTTTTCACCAGGCGCCCTCGCCACCTCATTCCTCCCCGCTCCCTCAATCCCGATTTGGAGGCCCATGATGTCCCCGCTCCTATTCCTATTCCTAATCCCAACCCCCTCGATCCTGATGGCAAGAGCAGCAACTCCTCCTCCTCCTCCTCCTCTAATAAGGGCATCCCCAACAGAGATGGAAGAGGGGGCAATGCTTTCCAAGCAGTGAATCTTTGCCCCAATTGTAAGACGGCCTATTACTTCAGCCCATTCAAGATGTCTCCTCTTCAGGGGACTTTTGTTGAGATTGGGAGGGTGCAAAGCAACAACTCCAATTCTGACAACAAGTTGATTGATCCTCAACACTATCACAAGAGGTTACGACCCTCTTCCTTCTGGGAGACCTTGCGGTCATACGGCAGTGAACCACCTGAAAACTTGCCCCCTCCACCCGCCTCAGGGAATGGGATCGCTGTGCATACCCCACCTGGTCCGCCTTTTGCACCTGGTCTCAAAGTCATTCGAGCATCAGGTGGTGGTGGCAGCGGCAATGGCAATCGGGCTGGTGTTAACAGTGGAGAGAAGAGCACCTGGGGTGGGTCTAATCTTGGTAAAAATTTGCCCACTCCTAAGGAGATCTGCAAGGGACTTGACAAATTTGTCATCGGTCAGGAACGCTCCAAAAAGGTTCCACCCTGAAACTTTATTTACCTTCCTTATATCATCATCATTATTGTTGTTATCTAGAGGTTTTCTATGTTACTCCTTTTTATTATGTATTATTACTTACCAATTTGCATATTTATTGACACTACATATATATAGACCATGATTATTGTGCGAACTCCTGAATAATACCGTATTTGATTTAATCCGTGGGAGCTGGTTCTGAGATTATTTGATCTTAAAAAATCTATTTGCAGCCTGCCCAGCTCATAAATTTGACGTATGTTGTTTTAGGATCCATTGGGCCACTTGCATACTGTGAACGGTCTTCACATGGTTCTCATTATCAGAAGCAATTCTGAAAACAATGCATACTCATCTTGTTTCCACATCAACCTGTTTTTATATTTTTTTTGATGTTAATGCTGTTAGGTGCTCTCAGTGGCTGTGTATAATCACTACAAAAGGATCTATCAAGCCTCTTTACCAAAGGGGTTAGTGTCTCTCTCTCTCTCTCTCTCTCTCCTTTTTTTTTCCATTTCTTTGTTACATTTGCGAACAGGAAAACCAGACTTGGTGTAGAAGGCAACTTCTGCCTTGTCTGCGAAAAGTGCTCTTTTCTTGACATTGAGCTCCACTATCACTGAAATATGGTCTTAATAAATCACAATATTTGCAAGCCAGTAATGGAACTGGTTCCATAGTTAGCAACATCTAATAATGTAACGGTATAGTTTTGTTTTGCTGAATCAGTTTATGCCCTGAACATCTCTAAGATTTCACACTTCTTACAGGACAGTGCAGATGTTTTTCCATTTTAAGTATATTTGCAATATATGGCTGGATAACTATATAAAATATGATCCCGTTGGGACAAACGGGATTTCCAAATCCAGCTCTAGTTTTATCTCTTCGGTGGTTAATTGTAACAATAGCAAGCTAATAAGTGGCTCTTAGTAGTTAGTACATGGTATCCATTTTTTGAGATAAACACGGAGGGGGGTCTCAGGGAAATTGGTGAAAGTTGCAACATGGAACCTAGTAATGATTTTGACAACCAGTCTGAAGAAAAGAATTAAGAGTCATATCCCGACCTATATGTCCTTAGTTTGAACAATGTTGATGAGAATCCTTATTATACATATCATCATGGATTTTACTAGGTCAGAAGCTGAATCATCCAAACTAGAGGATGATGATTACGTGGAATTGGAGAAGAGCAATGTGCTATTGATGGGCCCCACTGGCTCAGGTATAGTTAATATGTTTTAAATCTTATACTTGATGTGCTCATTGGTTTACAATGTTCTGCTTTTAGTATCTGGGCTATAGGACTATCTTTATGTTCATGCCTTTGTTTTCTCAATTTAATTACTGAATCGTTTTTTGCTGGTAAATAGGAAAAACACTACTTGCAAAAACTCTTGCTCGTTTTGTCAATGTGCCTTTTGTCATTGCGGATGCAACTACTTTGACACAGGTAGCTGCTACTTACAATTATTTTTACTTTTTAACTTTTTTCCCAAAACTCTAGATTGCATGTAGCAGACGGCATGAGGGTGAGTTGCCTAGGGGGTATCGACTTGGATAAATACCTGTTGACTACTCTATATTGGAAAGAGTTTGTGCTGTAGAGCATAACAGTATAACACTCGATGAATATTACAAGAAATTTTTGCATCATTAAGCCTCCGACTATAGGATCCCTGAGTCCAAATTAAATCCCAATTTCTTCTCATTTATCAGAATACCTTGATGGAATTTTCTGCCATATGCTAGACTGAAGAATGAGGGGGTGCTTGATTAGAACTTAGAAGTGAGGAATGAGAAAGTTTATGGCCTTAGAGAGGCATGTCATCCGTTGCTTTCCAAAACAGGGTGGTATGGTCCATTCCCACAAAGTGGGGAGTATAAAAAAAAACTATTCATGGTATCGTTCCTCCAACCAAGAAAAAGTTTTCGTTCCGTTCTTATTCCCTTATCTCCAAACCTATCAACCAAGAGCATAAGATAGTTAGAAGAGGTATTATATGTTTTTATTTGCGAAAATTGTAAGCGCGATGGAATGCCAATTTAACTCAGCCTTAAAAAGAGGATCGACCTTGCACTGTGGATGTGCAATAGTAGTGTTGGAAACAAGTTTCAATTTTCTATTTACGGGTTTATACAGACATATACTCAACTTAGGTGGTGTTTGCATTTGATTCTATGGGATAGATTTTTTTTTTCTTTTTTAAGCTTTTGAATTATAGAAGTGATTCTCACTGGCAAGTGATTGCAAACACCCCCTTACAATTGAATAGAAGAAATCAGAACTGTTTCTCAACCCGTGTGGCTTTCTTCTAGGAGAAATCCTGGAAAGGAACATTTGATCCCATTTCAGCTAGAGTTCTGTTTACACCAAACTCCCCTACCGCCAAAAGTAAAAAGATAAAAATCCCCATTGAGATATTGATAAGATCATTCTCCTGGGAGTTGAATTTTAATTAAACAATTTATGTGTGTGTGCGTGTATATATATTTTTAATTTGTGTTCTCTTTTCTTTTTCTCATGTCTTCCTGCATATCTGAAAGCTATTATTCTGTTTGGCAGGCTGGCTATGTTGGTGAAGACGTTGAATCAATATTGTACAAATTACTCACTGTATGCTAATTGCTTCTTCACTAATGCTTGGTCCATTTAAACTGTTGTACACTTGTACTCCTATTCTTGGAAAATACTTGTTAACCAATGTGGCCTGCTGGCTCTCAAGATCATCAACAAACCTGCAAAAAAGAAGTTAGAGTGGTTATACATAGTGCTGTAATTATTTTGTAACACATCAGTCAGTACATGAAGATGAAGAGACATGTGGGTTCATGTCTGATGTCCAATAACTCAAAAATATTAGTAAACTCTAGCTGGTAACTTTTGTCATGGGAATTAAATAGAAAAAGATGTATTTTGGGCAATCAAGATGAAACTATAAAAACTGAACATACATAAAAGTTATCGAGCTATATATCCCTGTTAACTCTTTACATATGCTGCTGAGTTCGAAAAACCCTGTTCATTCAGTAATGCTTGAAAATTCATAAGAAATTAAAAGAGGGAGTGAAATATGTCAATTGTCTGACTGTACACATTTTACCAATAAAGTGAATTGATATAAATGGTTTTGCTAGAGTTTAGGGAATATGATTTTATGTGGGACATTAAAAAATTTATTGAATGAACATCAGTATGTAATTAACTGAATTTAGGAACTGTTTAGTGATGTTACTGTATTAGATTTTAGTTTACAATTTATTAATCTTTTTTCACAATACATCTAAGCAGTTTGAAGGAAAAGAGAGAGTCCAAGTTGATTTTGCATCTGCATGACTAGAATATACTATCTCATATTTTTAATTTGCTGCAAGGTTGCTGAGTTTAATGTGCAAGCTGCACAACAGGGGATGGTTTACATTGATGAAGTTGATAAGATAACTAAGAAGGTTCTTCATCTTTCCTGTGCTATTTCTTTGAGTATCTTCCACTCTACCCACCTCTGAATGTACTAACTAAGTTGCAATTTTCTATTTTGTGGTATTACTAAGGCTGAGAGCTTAAACATCAGCAGAGATGTTTCCGGCGAGGGTGTTCAGCAGGCACTACTGAAAATGCTGGAAGGGACTGTGAGTAATAGTCCTCTTACATGTGATATTTGTTTCTTTTGGTAATCATGATATGTGGCTCAATTTAAATAAGACCACTTCCACAATAAATTACATATGTTTTTGTTCCTCTGTAACACTTGGTGGGCATATAAACTAGGCTCGCCAGGCCCATTTTTGTGTGCTGTCGTCTTATTAAATAAAAATCCTATAAAATATTTTACAGTAGTTCAGAATTCAAATGCACATTTGTTGTTTACTGGCTTTGTAAGTTGTGGTTGTGTTTTCTATTGTGGTATTAGTAATTCGATAAATCTTCTGTGAGAGCTGACAAGCTAACCAAAATGGGGAAGGCTCAATAAATTCTGGGATGAGGCCATGTGCTATAAGATCACTACTTTCAACCTGGATTCATAATTTCAGACATCAAGTACAGTTTCAAAGCTAATTATGATAATACTCACTAATACAGTCCAGAAAATGATTCATCTTAGAGATTACGTACAACACTGTGTAACATTTTCGGTCAATTTTTGAATGTAGGCTTCTTTTCTGGTGTGAGATGCTATGTGTGTCTTAAGGGCCCAACTTCGGAGAAAATGTAAATAGTATAGGAAAGAGCTATTCTTGTGGTGTTTTATAAAGTTCACAAGGGCTTCTTGTCCATCAGGCTCTCTCTCACACACACACTCACACACAGAAGCCCACAATACTCCAAAGGCAGAAAGAACATTATTGTTATCCAGGCAGAGGTTTTTTGCAAAAAAGATTAGAATAAAAGAGATAGATAGAGAGAGCGAAAGAGATCAAAGCAAGAACAGGAGGAAATATTTGGATTTCCTCCAGTTACATGTGCATTTTTTTTTGTAGATTGACGTTCCTTCAATTATTTTGTTATAGGTGTTCATCTAGGGGCACATATCTCTTTCTCCTTTTCTTTATTTGGTGGTTTAAGTTTATTCTTAAAGTCACAAAATAATAAAATGGTAATACTTCCATAGATAATATGCCTGCAAAAGTCTACTGTTCTTCTAAATGACATAAATGGACTAAAATCATAAAAAGCAGTGCTTCTATTTTTGCTTTTATCAAACTGTAAAGCACATTCGCCTTAAAAATATTATATAAGTTATTACTGGTGCCATTGATGCTCAAATAGGGGAGAAATAGGAATTCACATTCAAGTACAGGAATGAATCCAGGAGTGGCATTAAAAATACGACCAAACAAGTTTTCCTCTCACGTAATTGATGTACCTGATGATAAGTATTTTAGTATGTAACTCTCCGACCTTTTCTTCACTGCCAGATAGTCAATGTTCCAGAAAAAGGTGCGAGGAAGCATCCTCGAGGTGATAATATTCAGGTATTATGAATCCTAACAGTCCTCTATTTTAGCTGAAATTTCTTGTTGGCTCCAATACTAAATCCTCTTTTTTCTGCTGTCATTAGTATTTTGAAGTGACTTAGGCATATGCAATATCTAATGTGTAAAATACATTGCATATTTCATGATTTTGTATAACATGGAAAAAGTTTGCATTTCATGTAAAATTATCCCAAACCAAGAAAAGGAAAATTGTGTTAAGAAAATGTTTTATATGCATTATGATCAAGTGCCAAACAAGACTAATCTTTAAATAAGGAAAGAAGAAATATGTTTTTAGTATAAACTATAAAGGTGATATCTTTTGGACTCCCTAGAAATCTTGACAAAAGCCTGGAATTAATTCAGCCAGCCAGTTGTATGGAAGAAAATATTCTTGGTTATCTTTTGCACTTAGAATTCCTGTTAACTTCTTGATGAAGTACATTCTTTGTTAGAAACTCATTCTTGCTTGCTAAATCACTATTGTGGTATTTCATTCCTTATTTGGCTCAAGCGTTAGTGTAAAAACTATCACAAATAAGCCTTTTCCTTTGATAATACTGCTTTTGTACATTATGAAAATGGTTGCTAAGTGCCATGTTAGTAATGCTTCTCTAAGATGTTTAATAGAAATACCTAAGATAATATTCAATTACGAAGAGAATAATATTTTCTGCTCTTTCGTGCATCATTTCTCATGCTATTACACTCCAAAAACTATGAAGTAAATCTTTATCTCACTTTCTTTTGCGGCTTAAATCGATTATTCTTTCATAACTGAGTCCATTTTGCTAAGTATTTGATCGGTCATGTATCTATTTCATTTCAGATAGACACTAAAAATATCCTTTTTATATGTGGAGGAGCATTTGTTGATTTAGAGAAAACCATTTCTGAGAGGTAATTTTTCATTTTCGTCATCTCCTCACTTACTCAGTTTCATCTGATTATAGTGCCTGCTGTGTTTGGGCTTGGACGATCTAAAAAGTGACTTCTATTGTGTTTTGCAGAAGGCAGGACTCTTCTATTGGGTTTGGAGCTCCAGTACGTGCTAACATGAGAGCAGGCGGAGTGATTGATGCAGCTGTAACTTCATCTCTACTCGAATCTGTAAGCACCAGAGAGTTGGGCTGTACTAGTGAGTATTATCATAATTATTTCTGAAACTGTACTTGATGTCTTAAAATATGAAATTCCAGGTTGAAAGTAGTGATCTTATAGCACATGGCCTCATCCCAGAATTTATTGGGCGCTTCCCCATTTTGGTTAGCTTGTCAGCTCTCACAGAAGATCAACTTGTTCAGGTAATAATTATAGCTCTGTTGAAAACCCTAGTAAAAGTAACAAAGTTGGGCATTTTGGATAGTTCAATTCTCATTTTGTTTGCAGGTTCTGACAGAACCCAAAAATGCACTTGGTAAGCAGTACACGAAGCTTTTTAAAATGAACGATGTAAGCTGCTCTTCTCTTTTACTTCTCTCGTGTCAACATGGACAATTCTTGGGATAAAAAATTAAGACATGTACAAAAATTTCAGGTGAAGCTGCATTTTACTGAGAAAGCCTTGCAATTAATTGCTAATAAAGCTATGACCAAAAATACTGGTGCCAGGGGATTAAGAGCCATACTGGAAAGCCTTCTAACAGATGCTATGTATGAGGTAAACCTCGTGATGGTGTAACTCAAATTTATATTTAGAATGTTTGTTTTAGCTTGTAACCCATTGCCCCACTTTAGATTCCAGATGCTAAGACTGGAAAGGATAAAGTAGATGCTGTAGTGATTGACGATGAATCAGTGGGTACAACAGATAAACCTGGGTGTGGGGGAAAGCTGCTTCGTGGAGACGGTGCTCTGGAGAGATATCTAGCTAATGTCAACACCAGCAATCAGGTGGTAAACTAGTGAGTGGGATTATGGTTTCAGATAGACTTTTATTGATACTATAATGTACCTTTGTTGTTCAGGAAGGAAAAGGTGGTGCTGAAGCGGAATTGATGGAAGGTGAATTGGAGGTCTCAATAAGAGCAATGAGCATGTAGATTAGTTTTTTTCTGTTTTCTTGATTATATTGTAAAAACCTTATTCATTCAAGATTGATAGTTGTAATCTTCTTTGGGGAAAAAAATTAACAAAAGTATAGTTCCTAGTCCTAGCTGTTGGATGTAAATGTTCCCATGCGACATAATACTAGATTAGGGGGGTGTCTACTGTACACTATTTAATTCAATATAGTAGTAATTTACAATCAAAGGCCGGCCATGCATGCAACGCAACGCAACGCAAGTGACCCATATTCTAATCTCATGTTGCCTGATAATTTCTTCAACACAAGAATATAATTGACTTAAAATTAAAATGAGCTGCAAATCATGATATATTAATTCACACAACATATACAGACGTAGTAAGCCAATGAGAAAAGAAGCAAAATTAGCCAACAGTCATCATTTTAAATTAATTAAAACACAATAATAATCCATAAACATTAAAACTCAACCAACCAAATTGAACACAAAGAATATACTTACCTAATACGAGAGAACATTAAACCCTACTATTATGTGTTGGAGTGTGTGTAGATAGAGACTAGAGAGAGAAAATTCTCAGAAAATATAAATAGGAGCTGCTCCCTTCTCAAAATTTGAAAATTGACTTTACCGATCGAATATTGACTGTAGCAGAGATGAACGGCGGCAGGGACGAAGAAGAGAAGGGGTTCTTATGGAAGCTACCTTCACTTAAATCAAAACAACTTGGAAGTCTTGGTCCTGCTTTTGGCGCCGGCGCCGGTTGTGGCGTTGGTTTTTCCATTGGATTCATCGGAGGTGAGCTGTACTGTACATCAATTCTCACTTCTTTGTTATACTTTATTTACAGAATTCAACCAGTACTCTTGCACATGGTTTTTCCTGATTTAGGAGCCGGGTTCGGCCCAGGAATTCCGGGTTTGCAACTGGGCTTTGGATTTGGAGCTGGATGCGGTATTGGTGTGGGTTTTGGGTACGGTATAGGAAGGGGGATTGCATATGATGCGAGTCGCAGATACTCCAATGTTGGAAGGGTTTTCCCAAACCGTGGGATAGTTCCTGTTGAGTAAGTATCCTCCATTCCAGCTTCTGAATTCTTATTTTCACTTTTAGTTCCCTTAAACTATCCATTAATTTGTGCTGATTAAACTATTTTTGGAAAATCCTACTCAAATCCCTGAAAAAGAAATAGTTGGGAACGTATCATGATTGGGGCACAGATGTGGAGCGCACAATTCTTAGAACAACATTGTGTATTCCATGGAACTTGGCTGGTTTATAAGCCCAGATGTTATCAAGCCTTTACGTTCCCTTCCCCTAACAGCTATCCAATTTCTCTGAGATTGTACGATGCAATTCAATCAAATGGCTGCATCTATCATCCTATCACCAAAAATGCTTAGAAATTGTACTGAGGGATTCTTGAGAAACTGGATTCTTTCAAATCGTTCAAGTCCCCTCTTTACCTAATATTGTTTTTGTACTAATTTTATTCCATATTCTAGATTTACTGCTACTAGTCTTTCTAGTTGACATGTTTATATTATGAGACTAGCTGGAAGCTTCGAGATTATTTTTCTTCCAATCTATTGTTCTCATTGAGTTTGCAAGTAGTAAATTAATTTTAAAAATAATAATAAAAGCGAACTCTACACTCGGTAGCTACCGGAAGTTATTCTGGCAGTTTAATTGGGAAATGGGCTCTCTTTTATCATTTGATATGGTTTGGTAGTATATCTCTCGGTCTCTCTCTGGCATATGTCTGTACTATCTTGATATTAAGGGCTTTAATCATTGAGATTTGATTGCAAATTTAATGTGGCAGCAGCTCCTTTTTTCAGAAAATTGTAATCAAGTCTAGTGAAAATTAGTAGTATCAAATTTGTACCACTTATTAGTTGGCATAACCTTAACCTGTTATTGTTCCAGTGTAGATAAGCAAGTGAAGACCAGTATATGCTTTTAAACAATTAGCTGTGAGAGCATGCTGTGCTGGCTGCTGCAATTATACAATGTTTTGTATGTTGCTTCTCCGTGAGAGTCATTTCAGTGATATCGAACCCTTTCTGTATCTTATTTCTAAGAATGAATGACATCTTTAGTGCATGTTAACATCCCTCTGTGCCTTCAGAGTATATAATATTTAGTGTGTACACAAAAATTTAATTTATATAATGTTTTTACAGATATGTACAGATCATATAGGGTGGTGACATAATTTCCACAAAGTCAGGTTACTTGTACTAAACTATTATATTAGCTGTCTTGCTGATTATATGTGCACAAAGTTGTAATCCGAAGAAATGAATGTCTTACTTTGTGTCCTATAATTTTCATAAAAAAATCCATTGCTCTTTGTGCCAAACTGCATTGAGAGATCATTGGTGAGATGCTCAAATTCGAATTTTGTGCCTTTTAGTTTTGCTTTCTTATTCTCCTCAAAACTGATGATGCGTGGCTGTTGATTTCAGGGATGAAATGGGAGCTGTTGTTGATGAGCTAGTTGTGAATGCAAAAAAGCTAATTGATGCAACTTCGAGGGCGATGGACAAGTGGAGAAGAGTCTGAGTAGTTTGTAAATCAAAGTCTTAAGTGGGTTGCAACATTCTTCATCAGCTCCAATTGGAATATATATGTATATGTTGACAGGAGCATGTGCTACTATAGTGTTTCTAGCTTAATGTTTAATTTTAAATTCCTTTCCATTTGCTTGCTCATATGTATTTACTCTAACCCCAACATTTAGAGCACCCGATTGCTGTTGAACTCTGCTAAAGAATGTTATATATACACAAATACATGTGTCTCTTGATTGAGCAAACAGTCCCAAGTCTCTCGAGTCTTAATAAAGATTGTTAAACCTAAATGAATTTCTGTTTCTGAGCTCTTGTAAGTTAGTGAATCATTCATTCAATGTATATTATTAGTTAATTGAGGTGGTTGTGTATTACCAGAATGAATGATACTATAAGATGTTAGTAGTAGTATTAGCAGCTGGAGGAAGGCAATTGTTGCATGGGGCCTAATAATTTTATAATTATAATAATAAATGTGATGGGTATAGCTGGGGATTATCCAGATTGATGGGTAAAATTCCACGTCAGCAGCATAATCTGGAACCTGATCTCGTAATATTGGAACCCACCAATGAGAGCACCAGAAAGAGAATCCTAGTTGGGACGTCTACGTCCACAAATGCAACCTTTTTAGTTGGTGTTTTGTTTGTGGTTTTTAGAGAGTATCATTCATTCAAGTCCGATCTAGGTGAAATGGCTTCTCTTGCAACCTCCTCCATTGGAGTGTCCGAGATGCTCGGAAACCCCCTGAGCTTCACCGGCCCATCCAGACCAGCTCCATCTGCGTCCAACCCCGCCACTTTCAAAACGGTGGCGCTTTTCTCCAAGAAGAAGGCCGCTCCCAAGTCTAAGCCAGCAGCCGTAGCCCCAGCCGACGAGGAGCTCGCCAAGTGGTACGGTAAGTACTCCATCTCCACCTGAATTTAGCAAATCATCATCATCATAACTTGGGTTGCAGGGCCTGATAGGAGAATTTTCTTGCCTGAGGGGCTCTTGGACAGATCAGAAATCCCCGAATACCTCACTGGAGAGGTCCCCGGAGAGTGAGTAGTAGTTAGTTATTCATCTTCACAAATTAATATCCAGTTACTCGTCCTCAAAATTATAAATATGCATGCAGCTATGGATATGACCCCTTTGGCCTCAGCAAGAAACCTGAAGACTTCGCCAAGTGAGTAAAATTCAAGTGTGGTCAGTTTTTGATTAATGTTTATTTATAACTTGGAGATTTTCAATTTTAGATATCAAGCATTCGAGTTGATTCATGCACGATGGGCCATGCTTGGGGCTGCCGGTTTTGTCATACCTGAAGCATTCAACAAATTTGGGGCTTACTGCGGCCCTGAAGCTGTTTGGTTTAAGGTACTTCAATTCTCAAATCTAAACATGTGTTACTTCATTATATTGATAGATAGATAGATAAATAAGCTTTTCTTTTTATTTGATTACAAATCAAAACTCCTTATGTATATAGACTGGTGCTCTGCTTCTTGACGGCAACACATTGAGTTACTTCGGCAAGAACATCCCCATTAATCTTGTTGTTGCTGTGATAGCTGAGGTTGTACTTGTTGGTGGTGCTGAATATTACAGAATTACAAATGGCTTGGTATGCATGTCAGCATTCATTATTTTTATTTTATTTTATTTTCTATGTATATATATATATAATAGACTTAATAGAGATGAGAGATTCTCTTCAACTTCAACTTCAACTTAAGATTGATAATATATATATATATATATATATGTATAGGATTTTGAGGACAAGCTTCACCCTGGTGGTCCATTCGATCCGTTGGGGCTGGCAAATGATCCCGACCAGGCTGCATTGCTTAAGGTGAAGGAAATCAAGAATGGTAGACTGGCCATGTTCGCTATGCTGGGCTTCTTCATCCAAGCTTATGTCACCGGAAAAGGTCCCGTTGACAATCTTGCAGCACACTTGAGTGATCCTTTTGGCAACAACTTGCTCACTGTTATTTCTGGATCTGCTGAAAGACTTCCTACTCTGTAATGTAATGTAATGTATATGCCAGCCTATCCCACTTTTCTGAAACCATCAATCTTGTATTGGAGATAATTCTTTTACTTAGATCCGACCGAGGTCCCTTTAATTTCATTTCCACAAATGCCTGTGCTTTAATGCTCTTGAAACATCAATTATATATGCAAGAAAGAAAATCCAAATTAAATATTATAACTATCATGAATCTGTCACTTTGACCATCTCCAATGCATTTCACATTTTGGACCCGTTGACCTGAAAAAGAGACTTTTCTTATGTTTGGTAGGTCCGAAAATTTATTGTGTTGGCCCGTGGCTAAAACCCGACCTTTTTATTTTCTATCTCATTGCACCGTAGCTCTTCGGAGAAAATATCTCAACCCCCCAATAGGTTTGTTGAGTCAACAATGATTGTTTGAAATCAATTGGAATAAAGAAATTGAAGAACACCAA
>JAPKLY010000441.1:306187-370813 GCA_026898435.1 Prunella vulgaris | reverse complement strand
GTGATCTTATTATTTTTTTAAATTAATTTTTAGAAATTTCTACAATATAAATTTTTTACATTCTAATTATATTATAAATGAACTAACATCACATTATATATAAATTAACATTACACATTAAAAATGTGTGTTATTCCATAAAATATAATGTAAAATTTACAAAGTTGTTACCGTGATTATATTCCACATAACATCTACTTATTATTTTAATACATATAAAAATTTGTGTTGATAAAATCATGACTATAACGCAAAATTAGGAAAAGAATATGTTAGAATGCTACAATACAGATCTTTGATTAAGTCAAACAAGATTAAATAAATGGATATGGGCAAATCTTTAATGAATCCGACAAAATAATAATAATATATATATATATATATATATATATAAACTTATATAGAAATTTCTAAGAGATTTTCAAAAATAAACTAAAACAAATAACAACCTCACGCGCTCCGCGCTCACATCCCCTCAGGCCACACACATATCAAGCCCACTTCCAGATAGGGTTGCAAACGAATCAAATAATTTTGATTCGATTCGGTATTCATATTCGAATTTTGATATTCGTATTCGAAATTTTATGATTCGAATTCGATTACAAATATTCGATTCGATTCGATTATTATTCAAATACGAATACAAAATAATGATATTCGATTCGATATTCGTAGATATTCGATTAAATATTTTTTTATAAATATTATAATGATAATAGACTTAATAGTTAGTATAATTATTGTTATTGTTATTATTATTATTTTAAGATTATAGACCATTAGAAATTTATGGCTACTATAATTACTATTATTTTAAGGATGTAAGCTCATTAGATAATAATCTAGATATCATATGCACCTATATTTCAAACTCTTACCCGAGGGTTGTAAATGAATCAAATACTTTTGATTCGATTAGGTATTCGTATTCGAATTATGATATTCGTATTCGAATTTTTATGATTCGAATTCGATTCGATTCGATTATTATTCAAATACAAATACAAAACTATGATATTCGATTCGATTCGTTTGCAACCCTACTTCCAGGTAACATGAAAATGCCCCACTCCCCCAAACACGCCCATATGCCCAGATCAAGTTTGATTTATTATTATTTTTTAATAAGTATATAAATTTAAAATTAAATTAAATAATATTATATAATAAATTTAAAATTTTGCTCTCAATTTATGTTAGTATAGTAACACACATTTTCCCATATAGTAGCACCCATTTGTCCATATAGTAACACAAATTGGAGAGTAAATATATGTTACTATTAGAGCAAATGTTTGTTACTATCTTATAAAATGTTGTTATATTACATATATTCATTTATTTTTATAGAATAAATAATTTTTCAAATAATGCAAGAGCAAAATATGTGCTATTTTAAAAATAAATATTGATTATTTATAAATATTTATTTTATTTTTATAGAAATAATTATTTTTTAATAAAATAACATATGTAATACATGAAACAATATACATAGATTGAAAGAGATGATGAATAAATTAAAAAACACATATTTATTATCACAAAAATATATTTCGCTCATATAGTAACATACATTTGTCCATATAGTAACACAAATTGAGAGACAAATGTGTGTTACTATTAGAGCAAATATGTGTTACTATCTTATAAAATATTGTTATTTTACAAATATTTATTTATTTTTATAGAATAAATAATTTTTCACATAATGCAAAAGCAAAATGTGTATTACTATAAGAACAAATATTAATTATTTACAAATATTTATTTATTTTTATAGAAATAATTATATTTTTTTATATAATAACATATTTATTACAAGAAATAATATACCTAAATTTAAATGGATGGCGAATAAATTAAGAAACACATATTTATTCTCATAAAAATATATTTTGTCCATATCGTAACACACATTTGCCCATATAGTAACACAAAAAAGGAGATGAATGTGTGTTACTATTAGAGTAAATATGTGTTACTATCTTATAAAATGTTGTTATTGTACATATATTCATTTGTTTTTATAGAATAAATAATTTTTCACATAATGCAAGAGCAAAATGTGTGTTATTATAAGAACAAATATTGACTATTTACAAATATTTATTTATTTTTATAGAAGTAATTTTTTTTTCATATAATAACATATGTATTACATGAAACAATATACCTAAATTTAAATGGATGATGAATAAATTAAAAACACATATAAATTCTCATAAAAATATATTTTATCCTTACAGTAACACACATTTGTCCATCTGGTAACACAAATTAGGAGACAAATGTATGTTACTATAAGAGTAAATGTGTGTTACTGTAAAATTAAATGTGTGTTACTTTATATATAAATATTTATTTGTACTATAATATTAAATTTATATTTTAATTAACACAATAATTAAAAAATTAAAAATTAAAATAAACTTAAAAAAAAGTAAATGAAGATGTTGACTTGAGAGAATTAAAATTTGTTTGCATGAGATTGGGGGGAGGTAAATGAAGTTGTAGGTGTTGTGAAGCAATTGAAATTAGATCGGGATTGGAAGGGAGAGGGAATTAGTATGCAGCGGGCGTGGGGCGCGAGTGAGTGCCTGTGCGCGTGGGTTTTTTTTTTTCTATACTTAGCAATTTCTACCGTAGAAATTTTTACGCAAATGTAGCTCATATAGTATATATTTTATTCGCCATGCATGAATATATTTAATTGGCTAAAATAATTATTTAAGTGCAATAAACTAATGTAAATATGTGTATATTTAAGTAATTCTAATGAATTGATACATGTGTTCATGAATATAATAAGTTAATTGTATACAACAAATTGATAGTATACATGAATATATTTTTATTTAGTTACAAAAAATTGGTTGATGCGTATAATCAATAAAATTTATATGAAATTCATTTATTTTCAATAGATATGTACCAAATTTGCTGCATTTAAGAAGTTTCTCGTTTAATTAATAAAATATTAATTTATCGATATATTAATATCTTTAAGAATAAAATTTTACAATCTTAAAAGTTACTAATTTATAGAGGTTTTACTATATTAAAAAAAATTACCTCCTAATATTTATTGTAGTCATTTTTGTTCAGTGAAATAATATTTAAAATGGTAATGATTTCTTGCTCCCTTAAAGATGGGAATTAATTGTTTTATATGTGTTTTTGGGGTAATGATCATGACCTTCCTATTTTGAGATTGCATTGAAAAATGCTGTGGAAAGTTAGGTGAGAAGCGAGAATTACATGTAAAATAAGAGTAGGTGTTGCTGTAGAAAGTTCTATTAGACGAGAAGCGAGAATTACATGTAAAATAAGAGTAGGTGTTACATGCAATACTAATCTAGAAAATAAAATTTAAAAATTTAACGGATTAATAGGATTAAAATAATAAAATTCGTGAATCTTGAGTAGTCGAGTTGGATCTAAATAATTTCTAAAATTTAAGATTTTCGCTCTCAATTTATGTTGATATGTAATTATAAAAAATATAATCAATAAAATATAATAAATTTTTTTTTCAATTTTTATGATGTTACACTGATCTCATCATACGTGATGTTACTTTAAACTCCTTCACCAACAATAAAATTGACTAATTCCAAATTCATAATTTCGTTCTCTCAATAAATCCAGCCACCGACTGCCACTTTTTTTTAAAAAAAAATTATGTTGATAAATTCAGGAATATAACGAAAAAATAGGAAAAGAATAGGCTAGAATGCTACAATTGAGATCTTAGATAATTAGTCAAATTACACAAGATTAAATAAATGAATATCGTCAAATCTTTAATGAATCTAGGAAAATAATATATATAATTAACAACAGCTGCATATTTACAATTAGTATTAATTATACTGAAATTATGAGTGAGGTTCCATCGGAAATCCTCCGGGATATATTTCTGCGACTGCCGGCGGAGTTATTGGTGAGTGTGAAAAGGGTGTGCAAGCAATGGTTAGGCATCATCGAGGATCCATCCTTCGTCAAATCCCACAATCAAATCTACTCCCACACCCTCTTCCTGATAGGATCCGACGGTCCTCTTTATTCCTTGTCTCTCGACTCCATCAACTTCATCCACAACGGCCCTCAAATGATTGATGCCACCCATATCCACCCTTTTGTTCGGTTAGGCGGCAAATGCCCTTGGACTATGCATCCTTGGAAAATCTGCAACGGCCTAATTTTCATAGGCGGCCTTTATCGTCATCCAAATTTCTTGATTGTATGGAATCCAACAACAACCGAGTGCCGCTATGTCCAGGTACATGTTGCTTATACGAAGTAATTAATTAATACCATCTCCGTCCCAAACAATTTTAAGAGAAAAGTAGAATAAATTAAAACGTAAATTCGAGTTCACATACATTCTATCACTGTTATGTGCCATCACTATAACTCTTATATTAATATACTTGATTTTTTTACTGTGATAGTATATACAGTACATGACAGTGATAACTGAAAGAATTTTCTTTTTTGGAATCATACAAGTTTTTGTCTTTGTGTAAATATGTAGATATTGAGGGACCAAAATTTATGAAAGAGTTTTTTTTTATAGTTCTACAGATTATTGTACAATCCCAAAAAGAAAAGTTTGCAAAAAAATAATCATATATTAATATAAAAATAAGGCATTACTTTTATATATTGTACCTATTTAAAAATAATTTTATACCAATTGACCTGTTCTAATATTAATTATTCAGTCACATTAGTATTTATTAATTGTAGGCACCCGAACTAGTTATTCTTGGGATGCCGCCGTATTACGCCTTTGGGTATGATTACGATTCAGATGACTACAAAATTGTGAAAATTCATAATATCGAGAGAGTCAATAAGCCAACATTTGTTTATAGTCTGAAATCGGATTCGTGGAGGAGGATTCAAGATTGTCCTTATCCTAGTAGATATTTGGGTGCCAACGGGGGAATTAATACCTCATTCAATTCCACCTTATACTGGCCCTCAAGGTTTACCATTATCACGCTTAATCTTGCAACCGAGACTTTTTCCCAATTGCAACCGCCCCAAGTGGACATATCAGAATTTGGCCCATACACTAAGTTCTGTTTGGATGCATTGGATGGATGCTTAATTTGTAGCTTGCATATGGCCAAGAGGAACACCTTCTGTTCATGGGTGAGGAAAGATGAGTCGTGGATTCAGCTGTTTTCACTGCAGTATTCTCTGCCTCCGATGTCGGATTTATGGCTCATAGCTTATTTGAAGACAAAAGACCAAGTTATTCTGCAGCATAATCTGGGTTTCTTGTGGTTTGATATTCAGACTAATTATATCAAGAAGTTTTCCATTCATGGCCATATGATGAGGGTTTTGCCTGCTAAAATTTGTTGTGGAAACCTTTTTCGACTTAATGCTCCAGATAATGTTGTTGATGCTAAAGCTAGAAAAATACTCTTTTCATCCCCACCTAAGTTTGATGCTTCTTTGTGGAAATATCTCTCGCTAGGAGAGTCACATATAAAATCCAAAAGAGCATTAAAAAAAAGGAGGTTGGAAATTCATGAACCTTCCGAGCTTTATTTGGGAAACCTTGTTCTGGTTAATGTTCGAGATAGTGCTGCTACTGATGCTAAACCTAGAAAATTACTCCGTTGCGCTAAATGTAAGTTTCCCCCTTCCCCCACCTCTTTTTTATTTAATTTTTGTGAAAAATAATGATTTGTTGTTTTAGAAAGTATTAATATATATGGAGTAATGCTTTTGCTATCTACAGTTGGAGAAATTTTTTTTGGGTTGCTCCGAAAAAGAGATGGAAAGTTTTACTATGGGATGGAACTACCAACAACAAGGAGGACAATAGGAGAAGCTACCAAGTATAAATACTCCCACATGCCTTCAACTATATATATATTATGATGAATGCACTAATTAAAAGATGGAGAATTCATGTTTATTAATTACACAACAATGTTTATGTGTTTGCAGATTTCGGTTTTGTGTAAGAGATGTTGGAGATATGTGTTGTTCAGATAAGAATTCCTGTGGAGGAGGTGGAAAAAACTGTTTGCTCTGTAAGCTTGAGGATGAGTAATCTTGGGATTGAGAGTAGAGTTTAAGTGTCTTTTTCATTTATAAAATATATATATTGTTGATGATAGTGTTTAAGTGTCTTTTGCTTTATGAATTATATTTTCATTCGTTTTATTATTAAACTGTGATTACTTTTTTTCATAATTGCATTATCTGGTGGTGAGTTTTATTTCTTATGTTCTGATGAATTGTGAGTAGTTTTTTTTTTTGTTGTTGAAATATTTGACATTGTATTTTATTCTCTTTCTTATTTTGAAATATTCGACATTCTATGCATTTTCTACTTTGTCAACACATCCCACACAAACTTGATTTTCATGGTATGCTACCATTGTGTTCTACTTCATACAATTTTACATTGAATAAACATGTGCAATTGATAGAGATGATGAATTATGTTAATGTTAAAGCTATAATATAGACACGTACATGTTTTTTCACTAATATGTGTACATGATGATCCTTAGGCAATACATATAAATAAATAAATAATGTTTAGTGATTTTAAAGATGAAATTCACTTTGATGTCAATCACATTTGTTAATTGTTATTCCTCTGTCTGGTGGTGGAGTTAAATTAAGTTAAAGCTATGAATACAAATTTATGGAAAACAATCCACATATATAAGCTATTTTAGATTTATGGTAAATAATTCATATATATATAAGCTATTTTTACTCATTTGATAAAAACTGTGAGGGCACCTCAATTCTTGAGGTTATTACTCAAGTATCCCATTTTAATTTGTGTACGTTATTTGACTGATTTGAATTCAGAAAATTAGGAGTCCATAATTTTTTTTTATTAGATTCTTGTTTACACATGTTGGAAGAATTTACTAACTTTGATTAATTGTGTGGCTTATTAAAACATGGAATTCCTCCAAAGAGTAACTAGGATTAGGTGTTTAGTTGGAATTGAGAGAGAAATGTAGAGAGAAAAAATGTGAATAATATTTCTTTTCATTTATGAGTTGGAATCTTGAGAAATAGTTATATTTAGGCTTGTATGAGTGAGGTGACACTTATTTAGGCTAATTGGTCTAATCTCCGGACAAATGTCCTAACGTCATTTTATTAAGCCCTAATACAATTAATAGTCCTAATGTGACTATAATATCCTCCAGCTTTCTCGCCTATTCCTTCATGATGGTGTGAACTTTTAAACGAGCAACTGGCACTTGGTGTTATGCTATTTGGCTAAATGCGCCACTGGGGACGAGCAACTTCAACTAGGACGAGCAGCTTTTAGCTAAGGATATTCTTGTGGTGCTCGCCTTCTTCTTGGGTGTTTGGCGAGCAACCTTGCTTGTCTTTATCTCATTGGTTTGGTTGATTGCCTTGTCGATGTTACTCGTGGTGCTGGGTGAGCAACACTGATTTGTGTTCTCTTTTCAAGGCTTGTTGACATTATATACTTAGGACATGTGGCAAGCTAGGTGGCGAGCAACTTTGAGCAATGGATATTTTTTATGGTAAAGAATTCATCGATTTCGATTGTTTCTGAACAAGAAAACGAGAAGCCCCTCTGTTGAATTTCAAGAACATTGAATTTGAATCTTGATAGATAACATAACTCTTCTACTTGCTCCCCGAATCTGGTCGGCCAGGATTCTGACTGAGGTATTAGGTTGGCTATCATTTGTCTTTTCGCTGCGGGACAATTGACAGCTTTCAATCTGAGTCCGCTACCTGCTAGATGGCTCAACTCCCATAAGAAGATGCTCATAAAAACTGAGTCAAACTCGGGTTGGGTCTATAATTTTAAAGCCCGTCTTGTCCTTCAAACCGAGCTTTTTAAGCTGACCCAATTGGCCCAATGGACCGGGCCTGTGTTTGACAACTGTAGGGACATTTGTCCTTATGTTTAAAGGAAGAGTTATGCATGAGAAGTTTCCTTACCAAGCACGATCTTTAGGCCATGACCTAATGTGAGCATGAAAAAGTATACAACATGCAAACACGTGTACAATTAGGGTCAGTTTTAGCTATTATAAATATGTCCTCTCTATAGAGAAGAAGGAACCGCCATTATTATTCCCTTGTACTTATAACATATCTTTGCTTATAATATATACAAGACGAAACACATTATAGTCTTAGCCCAAACAAAAGAGGCTAGACAAATCGGCGAGTTATTTTCTCTCAGTTACAAATTAATAATTATTGTTCCTAAAGATCCACTAGAAATTCTAGGAACAAACAACATGCAACAAAAATATTGGATCTAAAACAACAAAATATAAAATTAAAACAAAAATCAACAAAAAGTAACCCTCGATTTGAGAAAATTTGCAATCAAGCCTTAAATAAATAAAAACTACAAAAACAAGAAGAATAATCGAGATATTAACATGAAAATACAGAAAACCTAGCATTTCACTTACCTCACTGTCGTAGAAAGAACACTTCAAAAAAATCAGGAACAACTAGAGTAAATGTTAAAATAAAGTTGTCAGAGTGAAGAGAGAATGATTTCGACAGTAGAATCGTTGAAAACCTTAAAAAATTGTGCAAATTAAGAACAAAATGGGAGAGAGAGAGAGAGAGAGAGAGTTTGTGGGTGTGAAATAAAAATTTAAAAAGTGCCTGAAATAAAATTATTACCCACATGCCAAATAAATTAAAAAATGAGTCAGAATATGGATAGTTCTATTCTACGGATATAAGACCAGTAGTTCGTAGAACATTCTATATAAATTTTTGTAGAAAAGTATATATTATTTTACATAAAATCCCACTTCTCATCTTATTTGTAGAAATTTCTACTCCCTTCTTCAATTCAATCTCACCGTAAGAAGATCTTGATCATTACCCTCTAAAATTCTATAAGAGCAAGAAATCGCCATCCTTATCCAATCACAATTAATCAATAATTTTGTTATTTCATATTAAACATGGTTACATGGGGTAAAATTCGGGCAATGACGTCCCGTTACAATTCAGTTGAACAGTCTATACGTGTAGAACAAAATCCTCAGGCGCGGCAAAATTTAATAAATTTGAGAAATGAAATGCAAGGAATAATAAATGAAAAATTAACTTCATTTTTTGAAAATACCCAGAGAGTGACAATGATGGGAGTTCATGATATTAGCGCATTAACTCTATTTAATAGTTTACATATTGGAACCATGTTTGTTTCAATTGGAGCTAGTAAAATTGCGTGGGCAACACAAATGACTGGTGAAATTAACCAGTTGAGAGAGATGCCAAATATTCAGTTTATTGGGGACGGCAACAACGCTGCAGCACAGGAAGAAGAGAATGAGGAAGAGGAAAACAACGGTGACAATGCAGAAGAGAATGGAGAAGAAGAGGAGAACGACAGTGAAGTAGAGAATGGGGAAGAGGAGAACGACAATGAAGAAGAGAATGGAGAAGAAGAGGAGGAAGAAGATGAAAATAATGACGATAATAATGAAGAAGATGTGGAAGAAAATAATGAGGAGGAAGATGATGAAGAGAGTGAAGAGGAAGAAGAGACCAAGGGAGAAGAGAACGTTAGTGATTATGAAGAAGAGGATGAAGACACTGATGATAGTGATAGTGACTATTGATAAAAAATATTAATATTTGCATTAAACATGTATTATGAATTAATATTACTTTTTAGATTTATTTTAGAATAATTTAGTATTTGTTATGTTAAATTTAAGTGTAGTTTCCTTTTTCGGTGGCTTAATTATAATTTGTGTTATAATTTTATAAAAGAATTGATCCAAATACTTCGAACTAAATAGGCCTAACAATAATTTAAATTGAAAAGGAGAATTATTTGGATTATTTAATTAATTTGAAGTCGAAAATTGTGCCCATTTGATAATTTAAGTACACTTAATTATTTTCATACAATTGATGTGGGAACAAATAAAAAGCATGCCCCCTTTGACCGTAAAAGAGGAGAGAAACGTGGCATTTTCTCAACCACTTGCAGCCCAAATTGAAGCGACGTCTGAACCAATTAAAGCCACCATTAGCGGAAATCATCGCCCGACAGCCCTGTTCTCGCCACTCCACAAATTCCAACTCGCCGGAGAATCGCTCGAAGCTTGCCGGAATTCATGGCCTCCGCAACTACTGCAGCCGACCACAACCAACTTGAAGAAGAAGCAGTACCCACCGCCTCCAATTAATTCAGCCTCTGAAATTTGCGCTCTCCGCCGTCCGAAATTGCAGCGAGCAGTCCACCGGAAAGAAGCGCCGTCCATCTTTCGTCCGTTGCCCAACACATCTCCCCGTCCACCGCCTGAAGCCCACTCTTGCCGGAATTCGAAGAAACCACCAGAGTATTGAAGTTGTTCTTATGCATTCGAAGAAAGAGTCGGAAAATTGAAGAGTTGTCAAAGAAAATTAAAATTGTATTTTTCACGATCGATCGAGCAGAGGATTTGTTCTTCAGTAGAGCGGAGCTGTAAAGCAATCGAGCGAAGGAGATTCATAGGTACAGAAGGTTTTCTGCTGGACCAAATTTATTTCCGCTCGACCATGCTTAATCTGAACAGCCTAAAAATCTAAAATTTATTTTAGGCTTTTTGTGAGATGAAGTTGATTAATTTATTTTATCAGCCCATGAAATTAAAAGGAAGTAAGCCCATTGTATATAACGAAGGAGGAATTCAGCATACAGGTACATACACGCACTCGATATACTTGTTCTCCAAGACTGTAGGAGCTCCTTCCCCCCACACACAGTACACACATTTTTTTTTTTGCAATTTGTTAGTTAGATTTTAGTGAATTTTTATTTCTCGTAAGCATTTGAGTCGTTGAACTTCATTGAGTTGATATTTTTTTGGTATTTTAATATTATTGGTTTATTGTTATTTTGTTGTTATGGATTTATTTTGATTGAGTTTCTTATATTTTGAGTGATGAATATTGAGTGAGAATTAGTGAGATTTTATTGTGTTTATACTTTGATTTTGTTTTGTAAATTGATTGAGCTCCTAATTTATGGATTACTTGGGATTTAATTGATTGTTCTTCTCTAATTGAGCATTTTAATTAACCGAGTAAAAATTGAGAGCTGCATTTTCTTGATTAAGTGTGTGATTGAGTGAATGAGCGATTAAATTATTTTCTTTGAATTTCTTGAGCTTTGATAGTTTGTTTTTATTCATTTGTGCATTTCGATTAAGTAGGCAATAAGCGAGAGTTGTGCTAGCTTGATTTTGTGTATCTTTGATAAGATTGAACTATTGATTGTGTGTATCTTTCTTGAAGCTTGAAGCAAGCCAATCAACAATTCTCTGGATGAAATGAAAGAACATGTGTGTGAATAATCAATGTCAATTTAAGCCAAGAAATGCCATGTTGAACAATTGTAGCAGCGGAGCAGCATTAGTGCACACACACGGGAGAGAGAAGCATTGATAAAGAGAAGCAAAAGTAAGTAAATGTTTTTCAACCTTGTCAAAGTCGTCACCCCCAAGATGGGTATATCCAAAAGTAGAGAGCACCTCAAACACACCATCCTCAAGAACTAGAATCAGTGAAAGCAGAGAAAAAATGTTAACTTTTCACATTTATAATGAATACTACAGAGTATAGGTACGGTATAGGTACAGTATGCCTTTTGTGTCGCCTAATAACTTGCTTGTAATGATGATAAATGGAACGGGGTCTTCTATCGAATTAGTTTATCGGTTGGTCTTTGTTATATTTGCTTCTAAGAAGGAGAAGGCCAAGATTCTGGGATTGTTGTCACTTGTACTCACTGTTTTTGCAACAGTTGTTCTTGTTTCTCTCTTAGCCCTTCATGGTAAAGGCCGGAAGCTTTTCTGTGGGATTGCGGCCACTGTTTTCTCCATCATAATGTATGATTCACGTTTGACAATCATAGTAAGATTTCATCCCTCCCTATATATATATGTGTGTGTGTGTGTATATATGACATTAACTTTGTGGGATTTTGCTAACTGGTGAAATCTTGAAATAAAAAAATATAAGAGGTTGGTGATCAAGACAAAAAGTGTGGAATTCATGTCATTCTTCCTATCATTGTTTGAAATCTTGTGTGGTACTTCCTGGTTCATCTTTGGCCTCCTTGGAAAAGACCCTTTTGTTGTTGTAAATATTATAAAGGATCACATGATTTTCATCAGAGTTTCTCAGTGCTTTCTAATTCACCTCAATTTGAAATGTTTGAGGATTAGGTTGTGGATTGGGGACAGTTCAGCTGATACTATTCGGGATCTATCATGACAACAAAGGTGAGAACTAGAAGTCATGTCCCGAAGGATAGGTGGAGATGGAGAAGAGCAACAAGAAACACCATCAACACAAGGCATCAGCAGAAGAACAAGTGTAGATTCTGATGTTCATTCTCAGCTCTGTCTTTTCTTAAGATGTCTTTACCTTACTGATAATTCCACATTCAAGACTGTTGTAACGTGATGTACACCATGTTAGTGATTCGTTTGGACACGTGCTGTATGTATTCTAGCATGATGCATCGTCTCTATCTTCAATTTGGGTCAATTTTATGCGTTTTAGTTTGAATGGTCCAAGAACATGAGACTTGGCTATGATGCACTTTTCATATTCAGTTCAAGACGATACCTTAACCTAAAGAGTAAAGAGGGATTTGGCTTAGGAATGTGTCATTTTAACTTGTATTTTTTAGATCCAAGTTTTAAAGATGATGATGAAGCCAGACCCCTTTCCCAACTCAAGAATCTATTTTAGCTTGCCGTCAAAGGTATTTGTGTTAATTCAGAAATGACTTGATCATTTTATCTTTCTGGGTCTATCTCAAGTTCTGTGGTTTAAGTTAATGCAGAATAAAATTAAACTAGTTTGAGGGAAGAAGTCTGAAGAAGGAAGAGTACTATTAAATCTCTGCTGCAGTTGTGCAATTGAAGTGCACTACATCTATTTGCAATTTTTAGTTATCCTTTATAAGAATGCAAGTTCCGTGTGGGTTAACATTTGAAAATACAATACAACTAGTAATTCTCATTTTTCCCGTGCATTATATTATAAATATAAAATTATATATTAAATAAAATATAATTTTTTATTAGAATTGAATATATTATATACATATTATCCAATTCTTTTAAATTATTTTTTTACCGACCAAATAAATATAAATTAAATTTATTTTATCAATTTATCTATTAATTTCATTAAAAAAATTTACCATTTTTATTTTTCTTATAATAAAAAGACTATATTGTATATGAGTGTAAAGTATTTAATCAATCATATAATTTTAAAATTATGCACTAAAATTCATAAAAAATAATTTATTGTTTTACGTAAGTTACATAATCTAAGAAAAAATATTTAAATTTCAATCGTATAATTAAAATAAATAATTACTTTTATAATAATAAAATATACTCCCTCTGTCCCACAGGAATTTGCACACTTTCCTTATTTGGACGTCCCACAGGAATTTGCACACTATTAAAAAAGGAAACATTGATTTACGTGCACACTCACAAACTTTTACACATATTTACCCATATGCCACTACTTTATATATAAAACACATTTTCCTTAAAAAATGTGTCGTCCCGTAGGGTGCAAATTCCTACGGGACGGAGGGAGTATATATTAAATTAAATATCAACAAATAGTTTGATATATAGTATGCTGAAAAATAATTTAAAATTTAAATAAAGTTGAAATTGTTGGCATAAGTAAAAGATAATATTTTTTGATAAAATTAACTCACTTTTTTTGTTGGAGAGTGAGTCTCACTATTTCACCGCAAAACAAGTGCACTATACTTGCTCAAATAAACATTCTTTTTTTTTATTTCTTTACTTCTACTTTTATATATGTATAAATTAAATACTCTCCTTGTTCACCAAATTATTTTGCACTTTTATTTTTTGTTTGACCATAAAACTTTTTATATTTTCTTATTTGAAAACAATTCATACTCACAAAAGTTTAGGCCCCACGATATTTTAATTTTTTTCTTACTTTATCTATCATTTTAATATAATATTACTTTTTACTAAATCTTGTGCCAACTATAAAATGTTGTGCTAGCATAGCTAACCAACACCACTTGCTGCAGGAGTTCTGGGTCATGCAAAATGTCCACAAACTGGTTTTGGTTGTTCATCTACTGGATTTGTCCAAGATACTGAAAATATATGTAATTTCACTGATTGTTAGTCTTAATTGGAGATCTTTTTTCTTGTTGCCTGCACTGATTAAGCCTTTCTTTGCACAGTTACAGCAAGTGTAGAAGCTATAAAGCATGGGTGGTTTGAATACATTCAGCAGCTTGTTCTTCCAGCAAGCCTTGCTTATGTGTTGCTCCATTTCAATGTTGCTCTTGCTCCTGGTGGTTTGATGACTGCAACATGGTACTTTTTGGCTTTTGTTATTGTTAGTGGTGTACTTATGATTGCTTCTGTAATTTAAGAATGACGCAAGTGAATGTTTAGCAGCTTTAGCCTAATGAGATTTTGAAATGAGTGAACTTGCTTGCATTTGCTATGATGTTTCCAGCGCTTTATAGTCGTTCTTTCTCTCTGGCAAACATGATTTGTACAATTCTAAGAATTTTTTTTTTTTTACCCGTCTAGTGGTAGTCGCAGACTTTCTATTAACATGGTTAATATGCTTCGGGTCTAAATCCATCAATCATTGGAGGCTTCAATGGATTACGTGCTCTCTCTCTTGGATAGATTTTTCTTACATGTAAAACATTCTATTTCCTTTGATTTTACATCTTATTCTCTTTTTTGTTGTAGGTTTTCTGAAAAAATGCAAGAGGAAAGTGCGGAGACAGAAGAGATGATTTTAAGTATGTTTATAGAATGATAAGCAAAGATAGTTTAATTATTGAGATGTTGCATGCTTTAACTCATGATTTTTTGAATATGTAATATTTTAGTTTAATTAAGAGGGACGACAATGTTGAGTGTTTTTTCATATATGTTACCTCATTTTCTTATATTCTATGTTTACCCTTTGGAGTTTCTACAGCATAGCAAATTTGCAAGTAATTATGGCCTTAGTGGTTGAAGAGTTCTTTTGTATGAGAGATCATTGGAATCAAATTTTCTTCTTTTAATTTTACCGTAACTGAAATCAAATAATTTTACTTTCAAAAAAAAAAATCATATCATTTCTACCTTGAACAGAAACTTTCAGAAGCTTGCTACTGTGAGAGTTGGTGGTGTTTGTTGTAGAATTGGAGCTATTATTGGATTGGTGTTATTAGTACATTTTGAAGAATTTGATGGTATATTATTTATATTAAACGTTTCATTGTATTTTATTATGAGAATCTGGAGAGACAAATTGAGGAAGAATCATACTACTTCCGTTCTATAGTGATCTGTATACTTTTTTTATTTAGTTTTTTTATTATATAAATTTGCACACTACAAAAAAAAAAATATTAATTTACATTTACAGTCACAAAATTTTATGTCATTATATCAAATTTTTTTAAATGTCACTCCTTAAGGTGCAAATTTCTCAAAATTTAGGAAATATAAATTTTAGAACAAGAACTTATTCCAATGAACCCCACAATGACCTAGAAATTTTAATAAGTTGGTTCACATCCTATTTTTATTTCTTTAAGTAATGGACACAATTTGGAGAAATAATGAAAGATGTTTCTGTGACTAGTGACAGTATAAACAGAACACTAATCCATCTAAAATCTTCTCATTTAATCTTCTGGATAGTATTCTCATCTAATCTTCACTAATCCATCTAAAATTTGACTAAAAAGAATATTGATAGGTGTCATGCATGGATATTACAAATGAATCCTTGAAAATAGCAAGAAAAACACGACCTTAATGAAAAATATATAATGTCACAAAACAGCATCAAAAGAAATACTTGTCCTCAAAACAACATTAAAATATTTGGTTCAATGCAAAATGTAAGAAAAAAAATCAAAATACTATCACTATAGGAGGCTCTTCTTTTAGAATATAAACTCATGTAAGTTTCTTCGAGAAAATAACAAAATTAGTCCTGTAACTCTTCATTTTATCAATTTTAGTCCTGGAGTTGTCAAATTTAGTCATTTTTTATCTGAAAACTTAAAATCTCAATGGATGAATTGGGGGTTTTTAATTTTCCGGTGATTTGTACATGTGGACTGCCACATACTCAATTATTGTCCAACTCATCTAAATATAACTGATCTCACTCAATAACCGGCCACCCCAAACAAGTCTGGTTTGCTCGCCCCGAATTCCACATAATCTGTCGGGCGATTTGCAGAACCCTAATCAGATCGTTTCAACACAAAAATCAAATGAAATCAAAATAGTTTTCCTCGACGTTGCACACACAGAGAAGAATTTAATTTCGAGGTATGTTTTCCTTTAATTTTCTACCTAAGTCTACGAAATCGGCATGAATTCCATAGCTCGGGTTTTCTTCTATCTCGATTTATAGTCTTTTGCGCATGTGTGGATTAGAATGGAAATTCCGGAAGAATGAAATAGGGCAGGAAGTTTTCTTGATCTGCTGTTTGCGATTTCTTTTTTTCTTTTTTGAATAAGTTTGCGATTTCTAAGATATTAGTTGCATATCTCATGAAACCAATTGCATATGGCTCTGTTGACTTGGCTGAATTTGAACCATAGCTTGTGTATTGAGATTATGGTATTAAGGAGGTGTTTAGTATAATTGTGAGGAATGAAAATAGTATATGGAATGAAAGTAATAATTTTTAAATAGCTGAACTATGATAGATTTTTTAGTTTTTAGGAATCAAAATCATAGTAGAGTCATTTCAAACACACACTATGACTTTGATTACCATTATTCACATTCCAAAGGTGCAAACCAAACACCCCCTAAGAAACTCTGTTTCACTCTATAGATAATGTAGTTTAATTAATTCTATGTACATGTAAACATTGTCAGCATCAGACATTTTTATTGCAGTCTTTCAAATGCTAGATTATCAAATTGAAAAATCATGAACAATTTATACAAGGTTTAACAACATTGATACTCTTTCAAATTCTTAATTACATTTAAATAAATCTATAAACTGATTGCGCGCAGTGGCTTGAACTGGAGCAAGTCAATAAACAATAAAATGCTCCTTGGTGATGTGCTCCCCATTTGCAAAAGCCCATCCAATTACCTAGAACATATAGTTTTTTCATTACAACCATTCCAGTGAAGCATATCAAGGAATAAAACACACAGTAAAAGCTATACTTATAGATGCAAGATTCATGCGCCCCAGTTAGATCAGAGCCTAGCATGTGAAGTAACCTTGGATAAGTTGGAAATCCACATTTTCATGAAGGAAATCGTTTTAGCAAGGCTAAGGGATATAAACACAATTGAAAATGTCAGAAAACCTTCAGTCAATGCACCCTATGCAATGTTAACGTTCAAGCGCGACCCTCGTCCTATTTCAGGAAAGACGTCCAATATGAGCCTAACCCCATAAATTGAACTAAGTTTATTTATTCTCCAATGCCTTCTTTTTCTCCAGATCCAAGTAAGGACACAATGGATGTCTTATCCTATGGCACTACATTTAAAAGAGTCTAGAAAAAAAGCTAATTACTCCAAGTATCAATAACTCAACACATCAGTTACTCAAAGTCAATAGAAAATTCTGCTAAAATATAAAGATTATCAAAATTAGAATAAACCACAACATAATTTCTACACAATAAATCTATTTACATCTTTATTCAAAATTAGAAACTTGAGCTTCAAAAGTAGATCAATTTGGCCAAAAGACCTAACTCGTACTTGGACAAAACTGAACTAAGGGATAAGATTGTAATGCACCATTCATATATTTTTATATCTTTTGTGCCCTCATATGTGTGCTAGTATTCCTAAATGAGTAATATAGTATCCAATTCTTGATTAACCATGGTATCTCCAACCATGCATCACAGGATTACTAGGGTATCTCAACTCTGCACACGGACAAAGTAATAGATATGACACCATTCTCCAAATCATAAAAATAATGGATTGCTTAAACAGAGAGTCTCTTAGAGAATAATTTTCTACATCATAAATATAATGGATTACTTAAACTAGTTGTACCCAAAATCAATAACTTCCCAGTCTCTTAAAGGTTTCTCCAATCTCTTTGAACCTAAAGCAGACAAGAAAAAAACTGATTTTTCACAGCTCCCAATAAACCAGCTGCTTCAATAATCATCTTGTAGAACCTGCTTCTTTTGCAATTGTTCTCTTCTTTCTTTCTTTCTGTAGTTCATACCAATCCACAATCAGCTGCAACTTAAAGTCTTTTATCAAGACTAACCTATACCATCCCAACAGGGAGGAATTCTAAACACAATAGAAAAATAATAACCAACCGATTAAACGGCGAGTTATCTACAACAAAAAAATACATATACACGGGGCATCCCCGGACTCAAGTTCAGCTATCTTTTTATACATAATCCACTCTTAAAACAACAAAATGATCAACAACATAAATCTGCCCAAAACATCTTGCTGCTACAGCAGCTATAAAAAACCCTCATTGTGAGGTTTTCTCAGCACATAGTTGTGAGGTTTCCTCGTAGTTGTGCAGCTTATAGTCGCGTCTTGCAGCAATTCAAGCCAGTCCACAACCATCTGTACAACATGCTTCAATAACTAGCTACAACCCAATTTTAAAACTTGTCCTCTGTCAAAAATTTATCCCATCATGCTAATGAGTTAATTACACAATTAGCAGTAATCAAGCTCTTATAAGACATTATAAGCAAATCAAATAAGCAATGATACATCCCTAAAATATCTCCTCTCTCCTGTACACAGTCACATCTTAAAGCAGCAAAAATAATCTGCTGCTACTTTCTTCAACAACCAGCATTCTTCACAATCTTGTATTTCGAATAATGCCCACTGCCTACCGTATAAATCCCAAACTCATGTTATCCAAAGAATTCCCAACCAGCTACATCTATACCATCCCAACATGGAAGATTCCCCAAACTCCAGTGAATCCTATAAATCTTTAATCCCTAATCGATATATGGTTTGATTTTTGTGAAAAATAATGAATTGTTGTTTGAGAAAGTATTAATTAATATATATGGAGTGATGCTTTTGCTATCTACAGCAGGAGAAATTTTTTGTGGGTTGCTCCGGAAAAGAGATGGAAAGTTTTACTATGGGACGAAATTACCAACAACAAGGAGGACAATAGGAAGAGCTACCAAGTATAAATACTCTCACTAGCCTTCAACTATATATATATGTTATGATAAATGAACTGATTAAAAGATGGAAAATTCATGTTTATTAATTACATAACAATGTTTATGTGTTTGGTTTTGTGTAAGAGATGTTGGAGATATGTGTTGTTTGGATAAGCATTCCTGTGGAGGTGGAAAAAACTGTTTGCTCTGTAAGCTTGAGGATGAGTAATCTTGGGATTGAGAGCAGAGTTTAAGTGTCTTTTACATTTATAAAATATATTATATCGTTGATGATAAGTGTCTATGAATTATATTTTCATAGTCTACAATATAAGAAGATAAATTCTCTAGGTAAATTGATAGAGATGATGTTAGTAAATGTATTTTGTTATCTGTATACCAATTAAATTATGTTAATGTTAAAGCTATAATATAGACACATAAATGTTCTTTCACTGGTACGTGTACATGATGATCCTTAGGCAATACATATAAATAAATAAATAAATAAATAATGTTGATTGATTTTAAAGATGAAATTCACTTTGATGTCAACCGCATTTGCTAATTGTTATTCCTTTGTCTGTCGATGGAGTTAATTAAGTTGAAGCTATAAGGATTTATTACATATAGGGTCAATATTTACTGCTGAAACCCAAATAAGGACTCCACTGTTTTTTAATATCACTTAGGGCCACTTTTTTCCTTTTATGCCCTCCGATATTATTATTGCTCCTAACTTTATTCTGAACACGTCCCATCGATAAAGCATAGCTGGACACGTCTCATTGCTTTCCAATTTTAAAATTAGTAAAGGAGCAGAGACGAAGCGTTTAAAATTGAAAAGGGGCAGAGACGATGACATGTCATCGGCGATTTGTTCAAGGCAATTTCTTGTTCTCCAAAACTGAAATTGCAATCGAAATTTTTTCGAAGCCCTCTGCTTTTCATTCCGTAAACTGCTGTCGCCGGAAATATTTTATTTTCGAACCACCACTACACCTGCTCCTCTCGAGTGAGGAAGCAATCCTTGAAACCTAAAAGCGTCCCATCCGACCAGAAATCGATTGAGCCTTCTTCTTTTCCTGCGTCTTCTTCATTTTTAAGGCGGCGGTAGTACCGAGTCACGACGGAGCTTGGAGAGAAGAGAGGATGATAACGCGATCGATGTTGGCGGAACACTTTCAATGTCGTCTCATCGAGGTATTCATTTTGCTGGTTAATCGTTTCTCTGAGTTTGTTTAACCATTTTGTTCTCCGAAGGAATTGCTCTTATTATTGATTTGATTGATATATTTGGGGATTATTATAGCTAAAGTTGGATTATATCGATTATGAGGTTGTGCATATAACAATCATTGACGTTTAAAAATTCTTGGGCTTGAGTTGATTCTATTTTGCTTTATAAATATCAATAATATAGATATATTAATATACATAAGATTTAGCATTCTTGGGTTCCTCTTTTGAATTCTTAGCTAGTGCTGAGTTTTACACTGCAAGTCTTAATTAAACTAAATTATGACTTCTTTTGGCATTTTTTTTACTGGCCATCACATGATCAAAATTTTTTACTTCACAGGTCACTGCATTGATTGCAAGTATGGAGGACAATATGCAGTGTACATCAATGTATCAAAAGATACATGGCCAATCATCTCTGTTTTCCTCAATTTCGCCTTACATGCACTCTAAAAAGGATGGGTTTCACTATTCAACTGCTGGATATGTTAATGGAGGACTACCAAGTCTTTCCATGCCAGCATTCCAAGAAAGTGGAATTGTTCCACGAATCTCTCCTTTCCTCATACAGTCTCCAGTCGGAAAAGATAAAGGTTTTACTAGTTTTATGATTTATTTCCTCATGGGAGGGGTTTCTGCTGCAGTATCCAAGACTGCTGCTGCTCCGATTGAGAGAGATAAACTTTTGATCCAAAATCAGGATGAGATGAACACAGCTGGTAGGCTGTCTGAACCTTACAAGGGCATTTCTGAACGTCTAAGGCTTCTATTTATTTGTTGGAAATTAGTATTGTTTAATTTGGCCATCATACGATTTTGGCCGTTGAGGATTTTTAATAGTACATTCATAACAAGTTTAGTAAATTAAGGAATTCTATAGTACATATTTATTAAGTATAAGAGCAAATTCAATAGTCCAATAAATAACTCAATAATATACACGTGATTCGCCAGAAAAGAGACTGATCGAAAATTTGACCGTCCGAAAAATTCAAAAAATCACAATAATATGTATTGTACATTCACTTGTACACACCTATCACTCGCAGTACACATATATGTACTATAGTACAATATTATACTCAACGGTACACAACTCTGTCACATCAATAATCTCTTCAATGAAACTTGTTTAAAAAGTAACCTATATGGATAATATGATGTGGAAAGGTGGTTTTGGCTCTTTATGTATTGTATAAAGTTGGGAGGCCTTATATGTAGTATTAGTAGTGTAAAGGGCCTTATATGTAAGCGCCCCTATATAAGCTATTTTTACTCATTTGATAAAGATTGTTAAGGCACCTCAATTCTTGAGGTTATTACTCAAGTATCCAATTTTAATTTGTGTAGGTTATTTGACTGATTTGAATTCTGAAAATTAGGAGTTCATAATTTTTTTTTATTAGATTCTTGTTTACACTATATTTAAAATAATGATATTATTATTATTATTACTGATTAGCAAAATTCATATATGTAGAGCAAAAGATATTTTTTTATGGTAAAAAATTCATCGATTTAAATTGTTTCTGAATAAGAAAAAAGAAGAAGCTAGGATATCTTTGCTTATAAGACGAAACACATTATAGTCTTAGTCCAAACAAAATAGGCTAACAAATCAGCGAGTTATTTTCTCTCAATTACAAACTAATAATTATCATTCCTAAAGAACCACTAGAAATTCTAGGAACAAACAACATGCAACAAAAATATTGGATCTAAAACAATAAAAAATAAAATTGAAACAAAAATCAACAAAAAGTAACCCTAGGTTTGAGAAAATTTGCAATCAAGCCTTAAATAAACAAAAACTACAAAAATAAGAAGAATAATAGAGATATTAACATGAAAATACTGAAAACCTAGCATTCCACTAACCTCACTATCGAAGAAAGAACACTTCAAAAAATCACGAACAACTGGAGTAAATATTAAAATAAAATTGTCAGAGAGAGAGAGAGAGAGAGAGAGAGAGTTTCTGAGAAATAAAAATTTAAAAAGTGACCGAAATAAAATCATTACCCACATGTCAAATAAATTTAAAAATGAGTCAGAATATAGATAGTTCTACGAATGCAAGACCCTAGAACATTCTATATAAGTTTTTGTAGAAAAGTATATATTGTTTTACATGTAATCTCACTTCTCGCCATATTTGTAGAAGTTTCTACCACCTTCTTCAATTCAATCTCACTAAGAAGGTCTTTATCATCAACCTCTAAAATCCTATAAAATGCATCTCCATCTTATTTAGTCATATTCCAAATATTCTTTCTAAGATATATATAAAAATTTATTTTGTTAAGTTTTTTGTTGGTCAATATTAATCATTAAATTTATTATTAGTCGATTGTTTCATATTAAATATGGTATCTTGAAATAAGATTAGTTGTATGATGTACCTTATTATTTCAATTGATCGGGATATAGTTGCACAAAAAAATGTAGAACAGAAAAAATTAATGAATTTGAGAATTGCAATGAAAGAAGAAATAAATAATAAGTTAACTCTATTTTTTGCATCAACTAATAGAGTGACATTATTAGGAATTAATGATATATACGCATTAACTCTATTTAATAAATTAAATATTGGAGTAATGCATGTGACAATTGGAGCTTTTAGAAGGGCGCGGGCAAAACTAATGGTTAATGAGATTAATAAGTTGAGAGTTATGCCAAATATTGAGTTTATAGATCAAGGGGCCGGCAACAGTGAAGAAGAAGAGGAAGAAGAGACGGAAGGAGAGTATGAGGATGAAGAAGAAGAAGAAGAGAATGAGGAGAATGAGAAAGAAGAGAATGAGGAGGAAGATGATGAAGAGAACATTAGTGACTATGAAGAAGCTAATGAAGAGGAAGAGAACAGTGATGATAGCGACAATTAAAAAATGATATTAGTGTTTGCATAAATATGTATTTTGAATTAATTTATAATTAATATTATCTTTTAAATTTATTTTAGAATTTTTCCATATTAATTTAGTACTTGAGTGTAGTTTCCTTCTTCATTGTTCCGGATGAATATAAAAATTGCTCCTTATGCTTTTACTATTAATTTTAATAGAATTTCATGTATTTTCTACACTAAATTGTGTAATTAGGCTTAATTGTGTAAATATGATTTGTATTATAATTTTATAAAAAAATTGAGTAAATAAGTAATTTGATTCAAACACTTTGAATTAAATATGCCTAACAATAATTTAAATTAGAAAAGAGAATTATTTTGGTTATTTAATTAATTTGAGGCCCAGAATTGTGTGCCATTTGATAATTTAAGTACACTTGATTACTTTTCATCAGGCAATTGACGTGGGAACAATTGAAATGTATGCCCAAATCGAAGCCCATCTGAACTCAATTAAAGCCACCATTACCGAAAATCATCGCCCTGTTCTCGCCACTCCACAAATTCCAACTCGCCGGAGAATCGTGCAAAAGCTCCAAGCTTGCCGGAATTCATGGCTGCAGCCGACCACAACCACCTTGAAGAAGAAGAAGCAGTACCCACCGCCTGCAATTAATTCAGCTCTGAAATTTGCCCTCTCTTCAATTGCAGAGAGCAGTCCACCGGAAAGAAGCGCCGTCCATTGCCCAACACATCTCCCCGTCCACGCCTGAAGCCCACTCTTGCCGGAATTTGAAGAAACCACCAGAGTATTGAAATTGTTCTTATGCATATGAAGAAAGAGTCGGAAAATCGATGAGTTGTCAAAGAAAATTAAAACATGTTTTTCACGATCGATCGAGCGGAGGATTTGTTCTTCAATCGATTGAAGGAGATTCATAGGTACAGAAGGTTTTCCAAAAAATTTCCGCTTGACCATGCTCAGTTCTGAACAGCCTAAAAATTATTTTGGACTTTCTTTCAGATGAATTCCAATTGATTAATCAGCCCATGAAATTAAAAGGAAACAAGCACATTGTATATAAGGAACCTACACATTTACACACATTAGATTGTTTTAAATTTTTAATTTCTTACGACCATTTGAGTTGTTAAACTCATTGTTTTTTAAAACCGGTTGAACCGGTCGGACCGTGAACCGGCCATAGAACCGGTCCACTTGCCACCTAAAAACCATTTTACAGTTCAATCGGAAAAAACCGGTTGAACCGGTTTACTTTTATATTTTAATTTTTTTATTAAATTAAATCATGAAACATGTTTCAATCCCAAAATTAATTTATTCTATAATTTATATATTTTAAATTTTCATAATAATATTTTAATTTGAGATTTTACTTATACCTGAACTATGAAACGTATCATGGATTATAATCTGGTATTATACGTTGAGCTATTTTGAGTATTTTAATTTCGATTGTATGTGATTCTATTATTTTATTACTTTATTTCAATATGTGACATATAATTTATTAAAATTTTATATGAGAATATTTAATTTATTTTATTTTTAATATAACATATATAATATTTAAAAATGTAAGTCAAAATAAATTTAACGGTTAGACCGCCGGTCCAACCTGTAGGACCGGTTGAACCGTGAACCGGTGCTTTATCCGGTTTAGTCACCGGTCCGGTTATGAAAACACTGGTTAAACTCATGGTGATATTCTTTTGATATTTTAATATTTTTGGTTTATTTTTATTTTATTATGGATTTATTTATATTGAGCTTGAGCTAATGTTATTTGATGCGTTCATTGATACCACTAGTGTTTTGTCCGTGCAATACTGTTATAAAATTTATTTATTTTTATAATTTTTAATTAGTATTCTATGATAGATTTTTTTTTTAAATATTCTGGACTCGTAAAGCACCCCTAAACATTTGTCTTGGAAGAATAATCAATTTTTCAGAAATATGATACACATTTGCACTAAAGTGTTCAAGCATAAAACTCATTAAAAGCCATTGCTTTCGTTTCATTCTCATTGTGTTAAATTCCGTTTAACACAAGTATATTCAAATAGAGGTTGAATTTGCGTCTCCATTTGGCCATGTAATTATTTTGCTAATTCTTATTCATCTTTGAAAAGAGTAGGATTAAAATATATTGTTGAAAATACATATGCTATCTTGTAGCTGCAAACTATAAGGCTTTATTTTTATAACTAAATTTTAGCATTGTTTAATATCTTCCTCACTCTCATTAGTATAACAATTTTTTGTCTTCTCTCTCAGTTTGTTTGTTATCTGGAGTGTTCCTTTAGCCCGACCCAATTAATCAAAGTTAGTAAATTCTTTCAACAGGTGTAAACAAGAATTTAATAAAAAAAAAAATGAACTCCTAATTTTCTGAATTCATATCAGTCAAATAAAGTACACAAATTAAAATGGGATACTTGAGTAATAACCTCAAGAATTGAGGTGCCCTCACAGTTTTTATCAAATGAGTAAAAATAGCTTTTATATATATATATATGAATTATTTACTATAAATCTAAAATAGCTAATATATGGATTGTTTTCCATAAATTTGTATTCATAGCTTTAACTTAATTTAACTCCGCCGACAGATTAGAGGAATAACAATTAGCAAATGTGATTGACATCAAAGTGAATTTCATTTTTCAAATCACTCAACATTATTAATTTTTTATTTATATGTATTGCCTAAGGATCATCATGTACACATATTAGTGAAAAACACATGTATGTATCTATATATATTATAGCTTTAACATTAACATAATTCATAATCTCTAATTGCACATGTTTATTCAATGTAAAATTGTATGAAGTAGAACACAATGGTAGCATACCATGAAAATCAAGTTTGTGTGGACTGTGTTGACAAAGTAGAAAATGCATAGAATGTCGAATATTTCAAAATAAGAAAGAGAATAAAAAAATTAATACAGCGTCAAATATTTAAAAAAAAACACTAATCATAGTTCATCAGAACATAAGAAATGAAACTCACCACCAAATAATGCAATTATGAAAAAAACTAATCATAGTTTAATAATAAAACGATGAAAATATAATTCATAAAGCAAAAGACACTTAAACACTATCATCAACAATATATATATATATATATATATATATATATTTTATAAATGTAAAAGACACTTAAACTATGTTCTCAATCCCAAGATTACTCATCCTCAAGCTTACAAAGCAAACAATATTTTTTTCCACTTCCTCCACAGGAATGCTTATCCGAACAACACATATCTCCAACATCTCTTACACAAAACCGAAATCTGCAAACACATAAACATTGTTATGTAATTAATAAGCATGAATTCTCCACCTTTTAATTAGTGCATTCATCATAATATATACATATATAGTTGAAGGCATGTGGGAGTATTTATACTTGGTAGCTTCTCCTATTGTCCTCCTTGTTGTTGGTAGTTCCGTCCCATAGTAAAACTTTCCATCTCTTTTCTGGAGCAATCCATAAAAAATTTCTCCTTCTGTAATAGCAAAAGCATCACTCCATATGTATATATATATTAATACTTTCTCAAACAACAATTCATTATTTTTCACAAAAGTCAAACAAAGACTTACGATTGGCCCAACGGAGTAATTTTCTAGTTTTAGCATCAGTAGCAGCACTCTCTCGAACATTAACCAGAACAAGGTTTCCCAAATAAAGCTCGGAAGGTTCATGAATTTCCAACCTCCTTTTTTTTAATGCTCTTTTGGATTTTATCAGTGACTCTTCTTCTCCTGGCGAGTAATATTTCCACAAAGAAGCATCAAACTTAGGTGGGGATGAAAAGAGTATTTTTCTAGCTTTAGCATCAACAGCATTATCTGGAGCATTAAGTCGAAAAAGGTTTCCACAACAAATTTTAGCAGGCAAAACCCTCATCATATAGCGGTCATGAATGGAAAACTTCTTGATATAATTAGTGTGAATATCAAACCACAAGAAACCCAGGTTATGCTGCAGAATAACTTGGTCTTTTGTCTTCAAATAAGCTACGAGCCATAACCTATCCAACGCACAAGGCAGAGAATACTGCAGTGAAAACAGCTGAATCCACGACTCATCTTTCCTCACCCATGAACAGAAGGTGTTCCTCTTGGCCATATGCAAGCTACAAATTAAGCATCCATCCAACGCATCCAAACTGAACTTAGTGTACGTGCCAAATTCTGATATGTCCACTGAGGGCGGTTGCAACTCGGAAAAAGTCTCGGTTGCAAGATTTAGAGTGATAATGGTAAACCTTGAGGGCCAGTATAAGGTAGAATTGAATGAGGTATTAATCCCCCTTTCCGTAATACAAAAATAATTACCATGATAAGGACAATCCTGAATCCTCTTCCACGAATCCGATTTCAGACTATAAACAAATGTTTGGTTATTCGAAATATTATTAATTTTGACAATTTTGTAGTCATCAGAATCGTAATCATACCCAAAGGCGTAACAACATTCCGGCATCGCAGCAGTAATTAGTTCGGGTGCCTGCAATTAATTAATACTAGTACTGTGACTGAATAATTAATATTAGAGCCGATCAATTGGTATAAAAGTAACGTATTATATATGAATTATATTTTTATAATAATTATACATATTGAATTTCGAATTTACTTTTTTAATTTATTCTATTTTTTTCTTAATATGAAAGGGTATTAATTAATTCGTATAAGCAAGATGTACCTGGACATAGCGGCATTCGGTTGTTGATGGATTCCATATAATCAAGAAATTTGGATGCTGATAAAGGCCGCCTATGAAAATTAGGCCGTTGCAGATTCTCCAAGGGTGCATATTCCAAGGGATTTTGGAGCCTAAGCGAACAAAAGGGTCGATATGGGTGGCATCAATCATTTGAGGGCCGTTGTGGATGAAGTTGATGGAGTCGAGAGACAAGGAATAAAAAAAACCATAGGATCCTATCAGGAGGAGGGTGTGAGAGTAGATTTGATTGTGGGCTTTGACGAAGGATGGATCCTCGATGGTGCCTAACCAGTGCTTGCAAACCCTTTTCACACTCACCAATGACTCCGCCGGCAGTCGCAGAAATATATCCCGGAGGATTTCCGATGGAACCTCACTCATAATTTCAGTATAATTAATACAAATTGTAAATATGCAGCTGTTGTTAATGATATATATATATATAGAGAGTAAAACCTCGTTAAATTAATATATATATATATATATTATTTTCCTAGATTCATTAAAGATTTGACGATATTCATTTATTTAATCTTGTAATTTGACTAATTATCTAAGATCTCAATTGTAGCATACTACCCTATTCTTTTCCTATTTTTTCGTTATATTCCTGACTTTATCAACATAATTTTTTATTTTAAAAAAAAAAAAAATGGCAGTCGGTGGCTGGATTGATTGAGAGAACGAAATTATGAATTTGGAATTAGTCAATTTTATTGTTGGTGAAGGAGTTTAAAGTAACATTATAAAAATAGAAAAATAAATTGTTATATTTTATTGTTTATATTTTTCATAATTATATATTAAGGGAGAATTTTAATTCTTAATTTTAAAAATTATTTTTAACCCTGTTAACCCGTAAATTTTTATGATGAGATCAGTGTAACATCATAAAAATAGAAAAAAATTTTGTTATAGTTTATTGATTATATTTTTCATAATTATATAATCAACATAAATTGGGAAAAAAATTCTGAATTTTAAAAATTATCCACATCCAACTCGACTACTCAAAATTCACAAATTTTATTATTTTAATCCTTTTCTAAATTAGTATTGCATGCAACACCTGCTCTTATTTTACATGTAATTCTTGCTTCTTACCTTATTAATAGAACTTCCTACAGCATTCTTCGATGCAATCTCAAAGTAGGAAGGTCATGATCATTTCCCCAAAAACACATATAAAACAATTAATTCCCATAGGGAGCAAGAAATCATTACCATTATCTAAGTTAAATTTTAAATATTATTTCACTGAATAAAAATAACTACAATAAATATCACGAGATGTTTTTTTTAATATAATAAAACCTCTATAAATTAGTAATTTTTAAGCTCATAAAATTTTATTAATTTAGAGATAGGATGAATTCTATATTAATACAACACATTTTACTCAACTTTCAATTTAATCCTAAATTTCACGATTATTATAAAAAAATTCCAACCTTTTAAATAGTTTCAATTCGATACACTTTTTTTTCTTTCGGCTAGCAACTGATGACGTGTCTCGCCGGAACGCGTGAAATGTTGACACGCTGTCGTACACGTGTGAAATTACTTTTTTATATTTTATTTTTTCACATCATATATTATATATAAAAAAAAATAACAAAATTTTATATTAAAAAAATATTTTCCATGGTATTTCTCATTCAAAATTAAAGTGTATCGAATTAAAACTATTTAAAAGATCGGGATCTTTTTTTTTTTTTATAGGTAATTGTTAGTGGTTTAGTAGTTAGAAGTTAGTTCATCAATTCTCCATACATCCATATCTTCAAGCCATCTTTATAACTCCCTTCTATTCATTCTCAAAGGGAATCGAACCCAGGTCACCCACTCAAGTGAGGAGCCCGGTGGCCAGGTGAGCTAACTCACCTGGTTAATTTGGTACATATCTATTGAAAATAAATGAATTCATATAAGGTTTATTGATTATACGCATCAACCAATTTTTTGTAAATAAATAAATATATTCATGTATACTATCAATTATTCATGGACGCATGTATCAATTCATTAGAATTACTTAAATATACACATGTTTACATTAATTCGTTGCACTTAAATAATTATTTTAGCCAATTAAATATATTCATGCATTACGAATAAAATATATACTATATAAATATCTATATAGAAATAAAATAGTTCATAACATTCAGTCATGTCTTCTCATCTAAAAGGCATGACAATATTTATAATTGTAATATTTATAAATAAGCAACACTTGATATTTTACCATATAATTCTTTTCAAAAAAAAGACGGGACTGTCTTTGCATGACTTAATAACCATGCATATTTTGCTGATTGACATTCTCGCTGATGCCTTAATAACCATATATGTATGGCAGTATTATTCCAAACACGAATTATAATTTTAATTTTTATTTAATTTTAATTACTATTACTCACCTGAAAAAGTCAATCAAATGCCCTCCCCACCATTTTTTTTATCACATCTAGCTATGCTGGCGTGATCTCATATCTATATTAATGTTACTGAAAAGACGGCTACAATATTACTATTGAGATTTTTTATTCGTCAAACAAAATTAAATAAATGGATATGGGCAAATCTTTAATCCAGGAAAATGATAAAAGAATATATATCGTCTATTAATTCTTTGCAGCTAGCTTAATCTTGTGTACAAGTAAATATTTTTTAAGTTTTTATTTTTCTCTTTGTGTACAAAGTGAAAAATTGTAGAAAAATTAATAAATATGGGGTAGAAAATTTTATTTATTTAAAATATATTATTATTAATTTGGCGGATGTTTGTTAGGTACTCAATTAGTACCTGAAAATAGTATGCAATTTATAAAGTATATTAATAAATAAAATATTTTGAAATATTACAATTTTTTATATTATTTTAGGTAGATTATTATTTGAATGATACATAGTAAATTTTATGGTGAACAATATTTTATTTTACATATTTTAAAATTTAATTATTATAGAAATAAATAATATTAATTATATATGAATTAACGCAACATGTAAGTATATATATTACTATAATAAATAAATTCCAATTATATTATAAATGAATTAACACCATATTATATATAAATTAATCTTAAAAATACAATATAAAATTTACGAAGTTGTTATATTTCACATAACATCTACTTATTATTTTAACACATATAGAAATTTGTGTTGATAAAATCATGACTATAACGCAAAATTAGGAGAAGAGAATATGCTAGAATGCTACAATTAATAGAGATCTTTGATTAAGTCAAACAAGATTGATTAAATAAATGGATATGGGCAAATCTTGAATGAATCCGAAAAAAAAAAAAATATATATATATATATATATATATTATAGCAGCAGCATATTTACAATTACAATAAAGAGTGGTTTTGAAATTAAAAAAATAGAATTGGAATCATGTCCTCTGTTCCATCGGAAATCCTGCAGGACATATTTCTCCAATTGCCGGCGGATTCATTGGTGAAGGTGAAAAGGGTGTGCAAGCACTGGGCAGGCGTCATTCATCAAAGCCCACAAATTTACTTAGAGGGTCATTTTATGTTCGGTTATAGGATATATTTAGAACTAAATAAAATAAATTTATGTTTGATTTGAAAGAGTATATGGATGAGATATATGTGGTTATATCATTATTTAAGTCTTCTATATTACACAAATTTACAAAAACAATTTATAATTAAATGTGAAATTTAGAGGGTAATTTGATATAGAGATTATTTAGTCACACCAAAGGGTTGAGACCAAATAGTCATTTTTGTAAGGATAAGATGGGATTTGGTTCTCAGGCCAAGATTAACTGGGACTAAACCCTTGATTCATCCTGATTTAATCCCTAACCGAATAATTTATTTATTTATTATAACTAGAGATATTTTAAACTAATACCAATATTTTTATAAGGCCAATATTTGTGTTCACATCTTGTTAGGAGTTAGGCTGTAATTGAGTCAAGTCGAACATTAGTCTAGCTCGATGGAATAGTTTAATATTTTCATACTTTTTTATTTATCAAATTTGAGTTGAACTTTAAACTGTTCTAAAAATAAATTATATACAAACTTATGTAATATATATCTATATCAAATTGAAGTCGAACGGTGAATAACTTGACTAGATTTCCAAGGTATACTCAAGATTATTGAACTGAATGAGTCGACAATATGCACAGATGTTCCACAGCTTCTAATTGTAATTGATACAGTTTCTCACAACATAACCAAAATAACATCATCACATTAATTGCATGGGTTGTACAATAGCAACACCAATTTAACAAAGTTTTAACTGGGAAAAAAAAATCTATTACTCCTTCCGTCTTTCTATAAGTTGCTCATGTTGTCATTTTCGTCCGTCTTTCTATAAGTTGCTCATTGCCTTTTTACCTTTTTTTAAAATTACTATTCACTTCTTTATTATTATTTTCAATACTTTTTACACTATTTTCATTACTTTTTCACTTTTCTCCATCACATCACTCATACTTTTTCACTTTTTCCATCACATCACTTATACTTTTTCACTTTTACCTTAATTCGTGTGCCCAAAAGCAACGAACAACTTATAGAAATACGGAGGGAGTATTAAAGAGCCACCAAAGAATTAACTTTCACAGACTCAAAATGCAAATTTGCAAGTATATATATATTGAAATTACTCAATAAACAAATTCCCCTGCATGTACACTTTAACCTCTACCTCGAGATCTGAATTCCGGAACCAAGCGTTTGAATCTTAATTATCCAATTCAATCTAATAGCCGTAAAAATAAAACATAAAATTAAGTCGTGAGGAATTCAAAAAGATCTAAAGACCGTAAAATTACAGCAATGAACCTTCATGTACACGATCCAAATTCGTCTATCTAGCTAGCTACGAGAATATATATTTTTAAATGTCACGCCAATTCAAAATATTCACGGGCATTTTTAGAACCATCTTGAGACTTATTTTCAATACTATTCCTCATTACCCTCCACACTTTAATCACCCCATCGAGACTACCGGTGCACACACTACACCCCTCCTCAACACACTCATCCATCCCACGGTTCGGGAACGCCGCGACGCACCTGATCGGGCCCCGATGCCCCTGCAACACCGCGACGCACGAGTGGGATCCATCCGCCTCCCTCACCCAAACCCGACTCGTCGAGTCAGCCGAGCCACTCACCACGTAACTCGCCACACTCGCTAAGCACATCACGGCATGCGTGTGCCCCGGCAGTGCTCCGCCGTACTGAAGTTGGCCGGAAAACCACCCCTTCAGCCAGTAGTGGACGTAGCCGTCGGTGCATCCGCCGTAGAGGACGGCGCCGTCGGAGGTCAGGGAGAGGGCCTTGACGGGGGAGTGTTTGGTGGGGAGAGTCACGGTGAGGGAATGTGGGCGGGAGCCGCTGCAGAAGTTGCGCCGCCAGACGCGGACGGTGGCGTCGTCGGAGGCGGTGTAGAGAACGCCGTCGTCTGCTAGGGCGATGGCGTTGATGGGCTCCGGGTGAGCTTGGATTGTCTCGATGCATTTGAAATCGGAGATTCTCCATACTTTGACTGTCTTATCAAGAGATGATGAGTACAATATTTCGTCCGATGTATTGATTGCTAGCGATGATATTGGTCCTAAATGTTTCTGCAATAAATAACAAATGTGCATGTAAATAAAAACTCATGAAAAAATATTATGTGATGACACACTATTTTCTAGATATGTATATGTGTTAGTGTTGCATACCCACCATGAAATATTTTCTATTTCTTGCCACGTTTCAAATATTATTTGATTTGTTTATTGATTTATGTTTTGATTAGTGATGAATAGAAATACAATAATTAGTTACTCTCCACTCCACTCGGTAGAAATTTGCACCTTATGGTATGTGTTATATATAAAGTATAGACATATGAATAAACATGTGTATTGATTTGTGAATGTGTATGTCAATCAATATTTTTTTTTAATAGTGTACAAATTTGTGTGGGACTTTCAAATAAAAAAACATTTGAATTCCGTTTATTTATATTACTCCCAGTGTCCCTAATATTTATTTTTACTTTCCATTTTTGTTCGTCCTCCAAATTCTCATTTTCTTTTTAAAAAATATTATTTCACAATATCACTGCTTTATTTACTTCAAACTCATTTTCCTTAAAATTAATGCCCATAAAAATGAGAATAAATTTAGGGACGGAAGAAGTAATAAATAACCGAGTTGAAATCCTTGATTCACTTATGAGTCAAATTCAATTCACGAACTACTCATGAGGCTCAATATTAGTTCCTTCTTGTTATATTTTTAGTAAAGTGATAATAATCCAAGTCCCTTTTTCCTCTGTTTTTCTTGTCATTATTTATATTCGGCTTATTTTTAAATCAAGTCGAATTTGAACTTGTTAATATCATCAAATAAGTTTCAATCTAATTCAAATTAAATATGCTCGAATTGAGTTCCAACTTTAAAAGCTAAGCTTGAACGGATCGAATAAGAGCACTAAAATCAATTAAACAAATTATAGACTTGGATGAATGCCATATACAAAAGGCAGCTGCATATATTTATAACAAACTGGCCGGACGGCCAGTTGGCATGCCTTTTTTTAGAAGTTAGCTATAAAAAAAAAAAAAAAAAAAAAGTTAGCTAGATGTCTGCATGTATTTATTATATAAATACTTGTGTTTCAATTGGGAAAAATAATTAATGCCTTTTATATTGGAGTAAATTATTGTTGTCAAAAATAAATTAGAAATATAATTAATTAATTAATTTGTGGGGTCGAAGGTTGTGGAATCCATTAAAACTATGTGTCCGTGAGCTCAACTAACACCTTAATTACATGATTCCAAGTATCTTCGATCATAAATGTTTAGCTGATGCAATATTTTTAACCGGTTTGATCTCATTTACTCACAGATACCACATTTATAAGGTAATTAATGTCTGTTCTACGACCGCAAATGTTTGGTTGAAATTTAACAATTCCGTTGCATCTTTCAAATGAATAACATATGTGAATCTTTTGTTACGTAATGATATATGTAAATATATATTATATTATATAAATATGCCAAAGTTTAGTGTATACTGTTTTGAAACAAACTTGAGGGGTGTTTTTGGTTGAGACTTTTGGAGATGAGTAATGGTAATCAAAATCATAGTGTTTGTTTATAATTATTCTACTATGACTTTGATTTTAAAAAATTAAGTAATTTATCATAGTTCAGCTATTTCATGAGAAATATGATTTTTATTCCATACAATTTTCATTCCTATTATCTTTCTATTCCTTACAATTATACCAAACACCCCTAAATTGTACTCATTAAATTTATACATAAGATGTATCAATATTTCTTGATTTCTCTTTAATTGCAATGCTTATCTATTATTCATTTAAATGGTATTGTAACAAAAAGAATTACATATTGTAACGGGAAATACCATGTGCTATTTCTCATAATACTATATATGCTGAAACGAGAGGCCAAAATTTATGTGAAAATTAAACTAGATTGGAATTAATTGCCATGATGGAAAAGAAATCCATCTAAATTAAAATTAAATTTATTATTCTCTTATGTGTTCCAACTTTATGCCATGCCATGCCAAACCAATTTCCGTGCAAGCTAGCCAAACTCCATGTCCATTAATTGTTTTAATTAATTGGTTTGGGGATTGCTCATCATCATACAATCACATAAGAAACATTTTTCGAATATTTTACAATAATTTTATGAATGTCAAATTAAAACAAAATAAGTATAAAGTTAATTGGGAAGTGAAATCACCCATATTTATTACTACTATTTAATTTTATTGTGCCATAAATAAGTGTAACGTACGTACCGTTTTATCATTGCCGGCAATGTAACCCCGGAGAAAACTCCCGGCGGTGGGGACAGTGGCCAGCCTCACGTGCTTGACAACTCCTTCCCACGTGCGGCGCCAAACCCTAATTTTACAATCAGCATAGGCGGCGTAAACCCTGTCGTTGGAGACTTGGATGGCAACCACCATGGAGGCCTTGGTCTTAAGCTGCGCGCACTCGGTGAACTCTGGAAGCTTCCAGACGCGGATGGTGTTCCCCTGCGACCCGGTGTAGATGAGCCCGTTGGCGGCTGCGACGGAGATGATCTGGCCGTCTTTCTTGAGCACGGAGGAGATGCAGCGGTGGGCGGCGGCTGGGTCGGCGACGTCGAGCTTGGAGGCGTCGGTGCTGAAGGAGAGGCGAGGGGTGGAGGGCTGGGAGTGGTGGAGAGAGAGGGCGGTGGCGCTGAGGCGGGGAGGGACTGGGAGGGCGTCGGGGCGCGGTGGTTCTCGGGTGGAGACGCTTCTTGGGAATCTAATGGGGGCGGCTCCGCGCATGTCGAAGGAGGGGTTGGGAGGGCCATCCTCTAGGGACGTAGGTGTCTCCATTTGTACCTACAAATAGATAGGTATGCTAATGTATATAGGGGAGTAGTGTATCTCAGAGAGAGAGAGAGAGTAGGGATATGAGTATAGTTGTTGAGGGTGTAGCATTTATACTTTGGGAGAGTAATAATTAATATTATAGGTGTGATCATTTTGTAGCATTTAAATCAAAGATAAATACCAAAGTTAATAACGACAGATTTGTACGTCCCTCTCCGGCAGACATATTTGCAGCATTCGAGCTTAATTAAGGTATAGGCTTAAGAGGTAATCATGAGGCAATCTATGGTGATCGGTGTGGGAAGAAACGTTCCGTCAAAATTCCCTTAAATATGTGTTGTGGAGGATTATGCTGGAATTTGAACTATGTGCTCTTTAACAAGTATTATCAAATCATACTTAGAGCACGTCCTTCGATTTGCATTCCACCCAGATCAAAGGTTGGGTAAGAAAGTTCTCTACTTCTTTTACATAAAAAAAAAAATACTCTCACGTTTCAATATAAATTGTTCGTTGCTTTTGAACATACAAATTAAGGTAAAAGTGAAAAAGTACAAATGACGTGAAGAAAAAAATATAAAAATATAAGTGATGTGATAAAAAAAGTGAAAAAGTAATAAAAATAATATAAAAAATAATATCGGCCTACTCGATATTTGGGTTGGGTTGAATTCAATTTTTACTGGCCTGATTAAAAAATGGGTCGGTCCAACCTGATCCGTGAATATGTCCTGGCTCGATGAGCTCATTTACATGTAAAAATTGGTAATTTGGTCCGGTCTGATGGGCCAATCCAATCTATCCGATATTTTGACTGGCTACATTTTTATAAATCCAATTAAAAAATAGGTCGACCCGATCGGTGAATATACTTTGGCCCGATGGATCGGGCCGGGGTAGGATGGACTGGCCCATTTGCTAAGTTCCATGAGTAACAAAAAGATGGATGTGAGAGTGTGTGTTAACTTCTAAAAATTAATTTAAGTGTTTAAAAATTGATGATATGGAGAAATGATGGTGTACATGGATGGATGAAAGTTCATCCACTCATCCGAGTGCTCTATATGTGCTAACCGTATATAAAATGCATTTATATAGAGATATACGTTTTTATCAATTCAACTCGAGTTTATTAAGTTTGTCATTGAATTAAAAAAAAAAGGTTCAATCTATTAAACATAGAGCATTTTGATCAATATAAATTCGAATTTGTCAATTTTTATTAAATAAAATATGCTCCCTACTATTCTTTGTACAAACAAACACGATATAGTTTCAAAAGTATAAAAACAAAATGAGTTAATATTAAAGAATGGTAATATAAATTAGAGTATGTCAGAATTTTAATTATCTAAGAGCGTTTCATATAATTGTAAGGAATGGAAAATGTATAGGAATGAAAAAAATATGGAATGAAAGTCATAGTTATCATATAGTTCAACTATGGTTAATTTTTTAATTTTTTGAAATCAAAATCACAGTAGAATTATTCCAAACACACTATAATTTTGATTACTACTATTCACCTACAAAAATTTCCAACCAAATAACCCCAAAATTTAAGAGTGAAAATAGGTTGGGCTAAGCTAGGTTTATCGTTGGATGGCTTGGGCTTTTGGGTAGGGGGTGAATTCATAATAATACAATAGAGGGGACTAAATTGAAATATCTCCACGAATTTATCATCCTTGTGAAAATAAAAAATAAAAAAATCCCGGTGAACTCTCCACTCTCCTCGTCCAGCTGAGTGCGATCTCTCCCCACACACGGAGCCTGACACGTAGTGAGGGTGAAATGACGCTCGAAAGAGCCCTCTCCGTCCGGCGGTCGCCTCACGCCAACGATGATGCCGGAATCTTGGAAGACGGCGGCGATGAAACAGGCGACGAGTCCAAGACCCGCAAGCACATATCAATCACTACGCGGCTCGCCAATTACTTGACCCGAACCGGCTATCTATGGCCTATTCTCGTCGTCGGTCTAGTTATCGTGATTATCTTGTCTGTGATTATCAACTCGCGTGATTTGGTCTGCATTTCCGCCTCCTACTCCGATCACATCTCACGCTTGAGGTTTTTCGGCTTTGATGGATTGGGGTCCGATTTCGGATCCCTAGGTGTTCCTTGGTGTAAGTTTCGCCTCACCTTTTTTATTTATTTCAAATTAGGGTATTTGGGTCACCACTCACAGAGTGTTTAAACAAACTATCAATTTCTGATTCGTAGTTCCTATGCTTAATTTAACTATTCATGTCTTTATTTATGTTTTTAATGGTTGGTGGTATTGCTAAATCTTTATTCAAATGTTTGATGACTGAGATCTAAGGCGTATTTAGCTATATTCTTTATCCGTCACCAAAGCAACACATATTTCTTTACTTGCGGTTTAGGAAATCTAGTGCAAGAATAATGTTTAGTTGGATATCCTGGGATATGAAAAGGATCTTAAATGCCAGTTCCTACAAGTTCTCGAGGTAGTGCCAGTGTATTAGCTTTGCGCTATGTATCTTACTTGAATTGAGTTTTGTTGGTGTGACAATATGTTTGATCTGAACAAATAAGCAGTCCTAGTCATGAATTGTTTCTGTGACTTGAGAATTAGGGGTGCCCGGTGTTTGAATGCTTTAATGTTTGTGATTTTCACATTCATCATCATCATCATGTTAAATTTGTTGGTATCCAACGTGATCTGATTTAGAGATTGAATTCTGTTGATTTTTGTACTCATATTATAGTTATCCTTGTCAAAAGGCAGATCGAAACATGGAAAAGAAGTGGAATGGACGAACAAGGATTTGCTCAGTGGTCTCGAGGAGTTTGTACCCATATATGAGACCCGACCCATTAAGAACAACATGTATGGGATGGGTTTCGACCACAGTTTTGGACTTTGGTTTATGACTAGATGGTTGAAGCCAGATTTGATGATTGAGAGTGGTGCTTTTAAGGGGCATTCTACGTGGGTTTTGAGGCAAGCAATGCCAGATACACCTATTGTATCACTTTCACCTCGCCATCCTGAGAAGTACCTCAAGAAGGGGCCTGCCTATGTTGATGGAAACTGCACGTACTTTGCCGGAAAGGACTTTGTTGATTTTGGGAGCATGGATTGGGCAAAAGTGATGAGGAAACATGAGATCAAAGATCGTAGTCGAGTTCTTGTCTTCTTTGATGACCACCAAAATGAATTAAAGAGGTAAGCTTCTTAACTGCAAGGTTATTTTTTATAAACATTTGAATTAAATAACCAAATTTAGAGAATATTATAAATGATTGCAAGAACTTAACGTTCCAGTAGTTCAGTCGTCTTGTATTCTGCATCTTCTGTTACCACATAATCTCTTAACTGTTCCTTTTCTGTCTCCCAATTTGGTTCATTGATGAGTAGATTAAAGCAAGCACTGAAAGCTGGTTTCAAGCATCTAGTCTTTGAGGACAACTATGATACTGGAACTGGGGACCATTACTCGTTCAGACAAATATGTGATCAATTTTATATAAGAGGTACTTTCTCTTTTATTTCAGTCTTTTACTCTCAGCCAATATGTATCCCTTGTTTTTTTTTTTTTCTTTTTTGGATTCGGCCATCTGTTTAAACCACAACTTGATAGAAAAGACAAGTCGTGGATGTTGAACTTTTTGATAGTGTTCATATCAGCAAAGATTGTGAAATCAATGAGATTCATCCACCAACCAGGCATCTTCTGTAATGTGCCAAGTTGTTGCTTTATTTTGTTTTCTTATTCTCTTTTGCATAAGTTGCATTTGACTTCACAACTTTATTCAGTATGTAATTGTTCAATCATGACTAAATGCTTTAGCATTATATTATATTGTTGCAGCTTCCATAACTAAGGATTCATATATTGCATAAATTGCGCTCAGGCCCTTTTGTTCTGCCATAATTGTGAAAGCTTTCTCATTTCTTTTTGACATTTTTAATGTAAGTAACTTCTTGAGAAATCATGAAGCACTTGAAGGCAAGGAATTGCTGACATCAATTAAATTATATGTGGAATGTTATGCACTTGGATAAATCATAAATTTATAGTGATTAAAAAATAGTTTCTCATTTCTATCTAAACTTGGACCTTCTTCATGGGAGACATGTACTCAGCGATGCATTAATTTGTTTCCTTCCTGTGTGCGTGTTATCCATAAATTTAACTACTGTGCCTCTCTTTGTTTTATATGTGCATTCTCTCCATGCTGTTAGCTACTGTTGCTTTCTTTTGTATTTCTTGTTTTTGTCCTTTTAATTTAGATGAGAACAATTGCTTTGGAAAACTGGTTCAACATTTAGATGGTCTGGGACTTTCCTGTAAGGAGAATCAAACTAAACCATGGGTGAAGGGCATAACTAGTGATATAGAATAAAGCAAAGACAAATACATGGGCATGCAAAAGGGATACTATCCAATAGAGCTGGACCCACCACTCATTGTCTATATTTTGTGCATAGAGCCTTTGATGCAAACAGAGTAAAAGGAACTTTGGATGGACGGCTGTTTCAGTAGTTGTCAATCCATCAATTAGTGGAAGGAGTAGTGTTAGAAGAAGATAGTGGAGAATTTCGGCTTTTAATATCTCTAGCTGAACAAATGATTTGTCACACCTGGCCTAAAATTTATCAAGCATGTCTATCTTACTATTGCTGTTTCTTCGTTCATATTGTTAATGTCCTATTAGGTTATAATTTGTTATTAACTAGTGTTTCTGGTTCATCTATCCACATGACTTAATGTATAGAAATTGTTCCATTCCACGAGTGCATTCACTTGAGTAGAGCATGATAGGTCCACATAAATTAATAGCAATTTTGCATGTACAAAAGGGGGTTTTGCTCGTCAAAATTTATGGTCTGTTTCTAATGTCCGCCTGCCTTTAATATACCACTTGCAATATTATCCGTCTATGGTTGACTCATTACAACAATTTATATACTTACTGTTGAAGTTATCTACTTTATTCAGGTGGGGGGCATAGCTGCTTTAAAGACAGTGATGAAGCTAGGATAAGATTCAGGAGAAGGAAATTCTGGGATAAAGCGGTTGACATCAAAGAGCTATGTGGGCCCGGAGAGGCATGGTGGGGTGTAGGAGGCGTGATGCGTGACGATTTTAACCACAGTAACAAGGCAATTACTTACACCGAGCATTTTCAGAACAGCAGATTTGTGGAATCGGTTCTTGATGTTTACTGGGAGCTACCACCAGTCGCTGGCCCTTCACTTACTCATCAGACAAGATATGATCCAGCACGTTCATCTACTCCCATTGTAGAAGATGGCAGATACGGTTTATTCCGAAGGCTTAACCTATCACAGCTTGACCCTTCCGTGTTTAATGGATACACACAAATGGTATATCTTCAGGTATCTAAACCCGAATCATAATCTTCATTAGGTTTTTCAGCTCTTGTAACTTCGAGTTTGTTAATATATGGGCATCATTCTCCCCGTAGCTAGTTAGATGCTTCAGTTTACGAGTACTTCCAATTTTCAAATGTTGTCATCATCATCACGATGGAATGATGTAATGTTATACAGATGCTTCTCTCTGTGTTTTCTTTCTCGTTACTCTTCATTCTTCATATTTTTCTCTGAGGTGTCTTAATTTTTTAGGTGTTTATTCGTGTTTATATAAACGAGTAGAGTTGATGACCAATTTATAGAGTTATTCAAATTCGAGATCGGCTCAGCGCGTTCATTTTGATTCAATTAGTTAAGCTCAATATATGAGAATTGTATTGTACAGCAAGTCTAGTCAAACTCAAGTTTTTAAATCGTAGTAGCTAATTTAGTTGGATGGATGGACAATAGGGTCAAAAAGGCATAGCAACGGTCTAAAATAGAGTGGCACACAGTGTGTATTCCAATTCTAGAAAGTAAGACCAGCATTTTTCTTACCAATGAGTTGTGCAAGAAAAGAGAAGAGTGAAGTTGAAGGGGGGGTGAAGTGAACCCACCAAAAGAAATTTACTCCACTTTTCGAGTCAGACACGGCAACGCTATTACATACTCCTATATAATAAAGCAGAGGAGGTCCCATTTTCTTGACTTTTTTGTTGATTAAAAATTCACAGGTGGGATCGATTCTTGTCTGGAATCAAATGAATATTTTTTTGAATTTGTCTTAGTGCGTGTTAGGTAACTAATCAAATCAAATCAAATATATATTCGACACTTTCCTCTGTTTAAAACGATAAGAGCTGGCTAGCTATCCTGTTTTGGTTGGCACATTAGATTTTTCATGATTGTCAGCTTGAAAGAATTATTCCAACAACTCGAGTGCAAGTGTAGTAGAACTTTAGCACGCTAATGAATTAACTTAGGTGTGGAAGGGTTCGGAGATGGATATTGGATCAAAATTATAGTATGTGTTTGGAATTACTCTACCAGTAATTTGAGTTTCGAAAGAATTCTATTCGTACTTTACTTGTTTGCAAGAGAATTTTTCCTATACAAGAAGATTCTATGCAGAGAGAGCTCTTGGATCGCACTTGCACAGAACCTTCCGGTACAAAAAGAAATCCACATACCACTCATTTTGGAGGTATGGTATAATCATACACCTTTTTTATTTTTATTTTTATACACGAGTCGAAAACTGAGTTAACTCAAGATTAGCACTGATATCAGATTATGTTCAACAAAACCTAAAGTTCAGTGTAGAGCATTTTCACGATAGTACTCATTAATAGTGTTAAAATCAAATCTTAGTAGGAATAGATTCCTAATTTATTTATTTTTTAACTACTAGGCTCTTGAACTATTTTTGTTTATATTTTTCCAATTATCTTGTTTATATAAATGAAACAATATATCTGTTAATTTTAATTACATATTTTTACTGTAATGAAATAAAATCTTACTCCCTTGGTCCCATATTTAATTTCTACATTTTTAAAAACAAATATTCCATACTCCTTTGCCACTTTCACTAAAGGGAAAAAAAAAAGCAACATTATTTTGTAATATTATATATGGTGCACCAGACTATATGTTTAACAGTGGATTATCAGATAACGCCACCTTATACACCACTTAATTTTAACAATAAAATTAAAAATATCACTTTATCATTTTAAATATTAATAAATAACTTTGTTCTTAACATAACTATGAGACTGGGGAGAAATTTTTAAAGAAAATTAAAAAATTAATAGCTTACAAACCTTTTAATGCATTATTCCATCTTGGTATAATACAATTTTTTTTTAAAATGTAAACATTGTATATTTACTTTTCAGACTTAACAAATTGCAATTAATATCACAAATTCTATCTAATATTTCGTACTTAAATATACTCAATAAAACAAGTTGACAAGCCTAAAAATAATGGTACTTGATCGAGCTTTTTTCGAATCAAGAAATTCACCAGCAGCAGGCTCATCTCTCTAGCCATCACAAAAAATACCACAAAACGAACAAGGAAAACACTCAGAAATATTACCAGGCTTCATTTACATACTAATTCGAGTCGACAAAAAACACGTACGGGTCGAACACACTACTCGCAAAACATTTGGATGTCTCCAATTTATATCTGCATGGAAAGCACACTTCCATCCATGGCATACTAAGATTCTAAGAATTAAGTCGAAACAGGAAAAGAAAACGAGATCAAACCCCAACGGCATTTAGGAAATCTGATCGGTCTTTTGTTTCACGCTCTTCACTTTAGTTTTGGCTCTTGCACTTCTGCATTGCTCTTGGAGCTGCATCAAAAGACGAAAAGTATAAGTGTTACAAAGTTCATGTAATGAAAAACGACGCTTACATGCATGTTCGGGTTTGAGTCAGAACAAGAAACATTCAAGCTTTTAAGGAGGTTTTCGAACCATACCTAATCCAATTGCATCTGAACCTTTCATGATCCTCAACCTCTTGCATGAATCTGTAAACATCCTGAAATCAAACACCCCAATATTGAAATTAGTGGAGTATAATGCTTAAGACCAACATTTCCGAATGTCCAATAAGACGATTAAATTCAAAGCAACATCACTAAACTATCCATGTCCGAAGCAAAATGCACTCAAAGCACTTCCTCCTTTCCTAGTTGTCTATCTGATTTTATCCATTCTCACAAACCAATACTATATTAATTTGAAACACCATTTTGGATTGAGACATATAATCAGAAGCGGAGAGAGAAACATATTTCAATGCAATGTGTAAAGTACAGCATGCAATTCGGAACAAGGACATACTCCCATGGAACATCACCAACGAGCATCCAATCACCATCCTTATCTTCATATGTCAGCACATATTCAGAGCCATTGAGGAGGTCCATCAAGTGACTCTCACTAAGGCTATCTTTCTCCGCAAGTCCCTCTCCATATTGCCCTGTAAAAAACAGTGCAAGAATTAGAAACGAACCTTAAAGAAAACAATACATACACATCCATCTCGTTTTCAAGATACAGAAAATTAATCATAGCTCGTTGATCGATTTACTAAATACCTATCGTAAAACAGCTAAACATCTTCTCGAGAGCTGATGAAAGTTCTGTATAGCTGAGGTAAGTTTTCAGATCAATCTTCCTCAAGTAAGGAGCACCATCCATGCTAACTTTAACATAAAGGCAACTTGAACCATTTTTTGGTAAATTGGTAGCTAGGGTTTTCTTTCGGAAAGATCGAATTGGTGGCCATCCAACAACTTGTGCTCTGTTACACAACACAGTGCTACAATTGTTAACCAGTTGAAGAACAGATAAAAAATTCAAGAAACTTAAATGAAAATTAAAAAATTAGTAAATACAAAGGAGAATCAAAATGATATAAACTTATTCTTCCAAAAGCATGTTGCTCAGTGCACTCTGATGTAAAAGGCAAATCCCTTCATTGAAAGGCATCCACTAATTTAAAGAATAGCATAACAGGGGAATAATAGCTCTAACAAGTTCTTGCTTATATACAAAGCAGACTTTTCCCAATGCTTAGTTAAAGACAGAATCAAGATTAATCTTACAGAGATTATGACTTGGGGAAATCAAAAGAGTGAGCATAACCTTATCATGTCCTAAATAAAGCTAAAGAAAATGTATCCACACAATTTTTACAAAACAATATCAACCAAGAAAAGACCCAAGCACATATATGATATATTGTGACTAAATAATCAATAAAAGCAATTTCTCAGCCCTAATTTTAAGGGCATAATGAAGATGAATGACAGATCATAAGATGAGAGAGAGAGAGAGAGAGAGACTCACTTTGAAGCATGGGCAGTATTACCACCAGGTTCACTCTTCTTCTCTTCAAGAGGCTTGGCAGGGGTAATTTCCTTCACAGGCATACAAGTTTTGGACGTATTGTTAGTGTTGGAAGCAACATTTTTCCCTAAATTACCGTCAGATCCGCCATTAATAGACAAGCCCCATTTTCCAGCGCCGTTAATGGCGTCAGAGAAACCCCTCTTAGCTCCAGAAACAAGGGTTTTACCAGGGCTGTGACAAAACCCACCATTATTTTCATCCTTCAAGTCTTTCCCGAAAAGAGAAACCCCACATCCAGCCTTCCTTTCCGGGCTTTCCGAGCCCGGTAACCCGAGCCTGAGCTCAGTTCCTCTGAGATTGAAGCCATTATTTTTCTGGACAGTATTTGAAGAAGAAACAGTGGTTATCTTATCAGAGCTTTTTTCCACTGGTAGAGGCTCTGATAAGCCTATGTAATCGTGTTCTTGAGGTATAGACATCAAAATTTGCACAATCTTGAAAAGGGTTCAAATCTTGGGCAAAATATTGCAAAGAATAAACAAGAAAGAAAGCAGGAAGTTGGATTGTTAGAAATAGTGAGGGCTTAGAGAGAGAGAGAGAGAGAGTTGTTCTTTACTGGGGTGCTTTGGGTGCCTCAAAAAAGAGCTCTGGTTTTGTTGATGCAGAAAAGAAGCTTCTTTGGCCTTTCTGTTGCTTTTTCGAATTTTTTTTACCTTTTTTTGTTAAAATTATCATGGCTTTAATATCATAATTGAATAAAGGCAATAAATTTTTGGAATAAATTAACTCCACCAGGACACAGCAATTATTCCTGCTGCTTTTTCTCAAGGCAACCAATTTATTACAACAATGTATTTTTAGTTTTCTTGTCTATTTTCTCGTGTGTCAATGTACAACTCCCTCAGTTTTTAAGATAATTTTTATTTTAAAATATTACAAATTATTTATATTTAGATAATTTATTTTTTTAAATTGTATATCATGTTTCCAACAAAAATAAATTGGAACAGAAAGAAATTTTTTTAGACATTTTCAAGAGCCTCAACACTATTATATGAGATCAATATTCGCACAGAAGCACTTTTTTTACAAGAACATATTTTTTTTTGTAACGTGACTTTTTTAAACCTATATGTAAATTATCAATTTTTTATATATTATCACATGCATTAATATATTGCACAATAAAACTGATTAAATATATAATATAATATACATGTTTTCCAACAAAAAAAATAAAGTGTAGAATATTTTTTTTAATAAATTAGATCTTACCAATTAAAAAAATTACATTTTTACTTGAGCTTAAAAACACGCCTAATATCATTTTTTGTTTACCGTATCTATATTTTTAATACGAATATACTTTTTGTTAAATTTCTTACACTAATAGTATGAGAGTAAATTTTGTAGACAGAGAAAATAATACAATGTTACATGAACCAAATAAAAAAAAAATGGAAGAAAATATCAAATTTTCCTAATCACACAAAGTAAAATAACCCTAAAATATAGGAAATTTTCTATTAGAATTAACCATCAATATTATTTAAAAAAATTATTCTTGAGTGAGTTACTTTATTATTTCTCCGTAATTGAGGAGAATCACCTGTATCAAACACCAAGGTCATATTTTTTTCACTCAATAAAATCATTTAGGCAGCGTTTTATTTTATTTTTTTTATTTACACGTTGGGGATGGGAACTTTTCGGTCTCCATTCGAATTAAAAATTTAATATCTTATATTTTGTTCATATCTAAAAAATTATACTATTTAACATTATAAATTTTTTATACGTAATAATTTTCTTTCTTACTTTACATTTACACAGTAAATTAAAATTATATATAACATGACTTATTATCTAACACTAATTTAACATAAAACAATATTTCACTGATTTTAAAATCATAACATAATTCTTCTCTTCATCGCACCCTTAAAATTCTAATTAAAGCATGTAAAAAAGAAAGAAATTTATAAAATAATTATGTAAAAGTATGTTGTTTTGTTCGCGTTAAAAGATATACGAATAATTCATTTAAAAATAAAAGTATTTTACATATAATATTATTTGTATACTAATTTTAAAAATATTAATTTCATTTTTTAATATTTTTTTTATTTTTCATGAGACTCTTTGCATGTGATAAACAAATATATAAAATTACAATCCATTTCACCGTGGAGAGACTTGCTTAGTTGAATAAATGATTTATGTTTTTTATTGTAAATAAAACATGTCTGTTTACAGTTTTTAAAAAAAAATCAATATAGCATTTCTTTTTTAAAATTTTAGCCATTAAATAAATAGGAATTTAAAAAAGTGTGTGCGCTTACTTTTTGATTGAGAAAAAACAGTAAGCATAAATTTAGGATCGCAACAAGGAAATGTATAGTATTATATTATACTATACTAATATTATTAGGTGCTCAAAAAGTGGGACCCTGCATTGAGACATGATAATGTCCTTTGCCACCTTTTCCAATCCGGCAAAATACTAAACTCATCCGACAACTCCCCACAAAAAAGTCATCCTTTACACCCAACCCCATCATCACCACCCCCTATTATCTTTATATAATAATACATATGTTCATAGAAATTTACATATTTTTTTATTTGAACGTCTCACATAAATTTACACATTATTAAAATAAAAAATATTAATTTATATGAAATAAACATATTTATCCATATGACACTACTTTATATATAAAACTTATTTTACTTAAAAAAATATGTCGTCCCTTAGGATGCAAATTTCTATGAGACGTAGGAATGTACTACTCCATCCCTCCCAAGATTACTTTCAAAAGTTGTTCTGGACACGCAAACTAAAGAAAAGTGAGTATATTAGTGTAAAATTAAATAATAAAATTTTAAAAAAATATATTTTGTTAACTTTTATAAGTGTAAAAAGTTTTTTAGATGTTTAAAAGTATATTTGAGAAGTTCAAATAAAAAAAAAAGTGAAAATAGTTTTGAGAGGGAGGGAATATTATGTTTCTTGTTATTAATTACTTCCTTCTTTATTTTTTAATATTTTAATATTACTTTTATGTTAAAATAATTTATAATCATAAAAATTAATTAAATTTACTCATTTATATAAAACTTTATTTTAATGATGTATGCTATTTTACATATGAAATAAATTTAATGATGGAGAAAATTATTTAATTAATTTAAAGCAAGTGTTTACCTCCGGAACCCCATATATTATTATCGAGTTTTATCTTATATATATATATATATATATATATATATAAATTACTCCTGTTTCGATTTTAGTTATGTTGACTTTCAAAATTAAACACAATCATGCACTCTCCCATTGTAAAAGTTTCTGCATATTAACTTAGATATACATTATTAATGAAAAAAATTGTTGAACATATTAATGATCTAAAAGTAAATATGTGTATTTTTTTTTTAAAGTGTGCAAATAATTTTTAAAATAGGCAAATATGACATATGTGCGAATAATTGTGTGATAAAAGAAGTAATTTTTACTCCTTCCGTCTCAAAACTACTTTCACACTTATTTTATTTGAACGTCCAAACTCTACTTTCACATATTTAAAAAGGAAATTTTATACACTTACAAAAGTCAACAAAGTACATTTTTTTATTTTATTAACTTTGACTCACATACTTATTTTTTCTTGGTTCACGTGACCAAAACAACTATGAAAGTAGTCATGAGATGGGGGAAGTATTACTTTATATTTTTAGTTCGATAATTGGCGAGAAAAAAAAATTTGGTCCTATAACTTATTGAGTGTCCTATTTTGATCCCAAAAATTTTAACTCTTAAATTTTGGCTCAGTAACTCATTGAGTTTGTCCAATTTTGATCCTATTTTTACAAAAAAAAAAAGTAAAAATAATATTATTTTTGTCATGCACGACGCACATAGTGGTTGAATTTGAAACTTCCCAGTATCCTTCCTAATATTTATTATTTTTTATTAGAATTTCAGTAATATAGAAAAATAAATAATAAATAAAAAATTGATTATTTGGCAGCCACATAAGCAAGAGTACCTGAAAATCCCAAATTCAACTATCACATACGTCGTGGATGACAAAAAATATATTATTTACACTTTTCGGCAATAATGGGACCAAATTGGACAAATTCAAATAATTACAGGACCGAAATAAAAGCGTCAAAATTTTTGAAATTGAAAGCGGACACTCAATAAATTGTGGGATGAATTTTTTTTAATCTCATAATTGGCTATAGTACGTAAAATATTGGATTGGAATCCCCTCCAGTATATCAGGGTCATGTGCAGAGGGAGACGTAAAATAAAGTAGCTTTTATTACTTTATATATTTAGTTCAATAATGGGCAAGAAATGTTTTTTTTTTTTTTGTTCTATAACTTATTGAGTGACCGCTTTGATCCCAAAAATTTTTACTCTTAAATTTTAGTCTCATAACTCTTTGAGTTTGTTCAATTTTGGTCTCATTTTTAGCGAAAAGATAAAAATAATATTATTTTTGTCATGCACGGAGCATATAGTGGTTGAATTTGGAACTTTCCAGCATCCTTGTTCATATTTTAAATTTTTTATTAGAGTTTCAGTAATATAGAAAAAATAAATAAAAAATATAACATGAAAAAAAATGATTATTTGGCAACCTCGTAAGTAAGAGTACCGGAAAACCCTAAGTTCAACCACCACATGTGCTATGCATGACAAGAAATGATATTTTTTTACACTTTTTTGGTAATAATGAGACCAAAATTGGACAAATTCAAATAGTTATAAAACCAAAATCAAAGAGTCAAAATTCTTTGAACCAAAAGCGGACACTCAATAAATTATGAGACAGAAATTTTTTTTATTTCCTAATTGGTTGTAGTATGTAAAATATTGGATTCGGAGGACTGTCAGATCACACACACGTGCACACATGGTAGGCTTTAAGGGACGACCCTAGCGGCACCTATGGTAGATGGATGGAGAGATGGGCAGCGACCACCGCCATAAGTCTCCACCACTTGGGCCATGGGCTAAATAGGGGTGATTGCGGCAATGACCTGCACAAAGATGATAGGTTTTAGAGAAAGAAAGGGGAAAGAGATATGTTTTAAAGAGAGATATTAGAGAGTGAGGTAGGTTTTGAATTATTAGATTTGTATTTCATGGGAGAAACGGGGTGATGTATCTTACATGGGGATGGGATAGATTTCTATTTTGACCTTCCTTATACAATGGAGTTTTATATGATCCTATATGCAATTATACTATTATAAATGGTCTTATATGTGATACGGCATAAATTATATTATTAATATAAGAACATTACATTCTCTATCATAATGTAATCACTATAATGTGACCTCGCTGCCTGTTTTCTCCATGGTCGGAAAGCATGCCAGACGCGACAGACGGACGCGTACAACTTATCACACATGCTCTTAGTATGCACTTACACTTAGTAATATTTTTCATAAATAATGTAATTTTATAAAAGTAAATATATATATTAAAATATTTTAAAAGCTTTGAAATATAAAGTTATCTAATAGATAATTTTATTTTTCAAAGCAAATACAAGTGATAAAAAATAAAGAAAAGAATAATGAATAAAAGTGATCAGTTCTATCCTGTAGAGAGACAGACAAAAGCTTAGGTTAGCGAAGCGAGTTAAAAAATAGCGGACCGCACAAAAGCATCTATAGCGAAAAGCAGCGGGGATCAATCGCATTTGGATTGCGATTATTCATCTCCGATTTAATAAATATACAAATACATAATAAATCACTTTTGTGACAAATTAGAAAAAGAAAGTAAACATAGAGTAAGTACTGTGCGAGACTGTTTTATAATATAATATCAATATTATTTGATTAATTTTTAATTTAAAATGTATCACTTATTACTTAAAAAGTTTACATAAAAGTGATAAAAATTTAACAAAAAATAATTACATATTTATTAAAAGTAATTTATCAATTTTCTTTAAAAATATCATCATAGTTTATTATAATTTTATTACTTTTTTTTTTAAATTTTGATCGATTTCATAATATGATGAGATGAGTTGGCACACATTTTCTCCATAGAAATATAGGTGCTGGAAGATTTTCAATCCTGAAAGATTTCATCAGATTCGAGTAGGCAAAGACAAACATTCTCCCTAGTCTACCGCCATAATTCACACTATGTCTTAATCACGTATAATTAAAAATTCTCCACTATTTTTGGGATTTGTTTTTATTTTTTATTATTAGGATGGATAATTTTATATTCTGGTCTGGAGGGGAAACTGACCATTTACGCAACTATCTATTTAAATTTTGGAGGAGAAAATGGTTTAAATATATCCAGTGTTATCGTGACTAATAAATTATGTCGAAAGAATCCCTGAAATTATTCTTAATGAAATGTGTAATATGTTTACATAGTATAATCCTAGTTATTTATTGCTCCCTCCGACTAAATAAATTCAAACTCTTTTCTTATCTTACTATGAGTTTTCTATTCAATTTTGATGAATACTTATTAAATTTACATCTATACTTATTATTAGTGGATCCAATATTTACAAATAATATTGAACGAAATAGTTGCTAAAGATATTAATAACTACTACATATCGAATGATTTGAGCTTAAATGCTTGTGGGAGTATTGAACGTTCAAGAATATTAATAATAAGCAATAAAAATATTATGAATTGTCAAGTCTAGATGTTGCATGTAGACTTTGATTTGAATATCTTTGTGATCTTTTATTATGTGTCAAAGAGACAGTATTTAAAGTTACAAGAACGTTTCTTGTCTTATCCTAATATCTTGTTGGAATCTTTCAACAAAATGCATAGATTCTAGCAAATATAAGACCTGAACCAAATCCTTAATACAGAGTGATTTGACACAATGAAAGGTTGAACAGCTAAACATTCATACTTTATCTTTTATAGGTAAGACAAGTATTTCATATCCCATGACTAAACTCTGAGTGTCGTCTTGTTGTCCAGAGTATAAGGTCTCATGTTGTCGTTTTAGGAGTTCGTCGATGTCTAGCGAGGTGGATTCTTCTTGGACCTCACTTGACATGTGCGAAGCCTTGCGAGATAATAGCAAGGTGCCACAGAGTTTTCATGGCTTGGCCTTGACCTTTTTTGAATTCATGCCTTGAGTTATTCTCTCTTTAGGACTCTAGAAAGTAAGTTTTTAATTTTATGATATAAGAGAAATTAGAATATATATTGGGTGTAGTAAATAATTATAATAATCGTTAAAAGATAGATTTTAAAAGTTATTTATAAGAGGTAGAATTAATTATGATTTTAAAATTTTATTTTTAAAATATAAATTAAAATGAGTTTAAATTTCAAATTTCTTTCCACCACTCTATTGGCTTCCAAATTTTGTTGAACTTCCTCCATTCCTACCTGGCCACGAAGACAAGCCTCATCTAGATTTTATTACTCTATCCCAGCAAAATTTCATTTTCATGAAAAAAAATTCTTTAAATTTATTTCCCCAAAAGTGCTCAGATCACTTTAGGGCTTTAACCTTAACCTCCCCAATTTATTATGGTTTGCAAATTGTCTATTATTTCCCATAAATTTAAATTTCACGCTTACCAACCCCGCCAAAAAAAAAAAAAAAACTCTCTGCGCTTCACTCTTCTAGAATATTTTTAAGTGCACAAATGGACAAACAGTAATAGATAGAGACTATTGTTCTACCGCTAAATTTATCTTGAAGGATGTTGATGATTCTTCTTAATAAGGGTGATTATATGGCTGAGATTGCATTTGGAATCATTAAACAAGTTGTTGGAATTTAGTTTAAATGGATAGAGATATAAGATATGGAGAGAATTGTTATGTAATATATTTCTTGTATTTCTAGGGTGGGGATATCATTTTTTGTATAATTCTAGTCTATCTATAGGCTTACAAAGAGATGATGTGTCGTAATTCAAACATAAATAACATAATTAAGTGACAAAGTTCATTACACTAGTCACTTTTATCCTAATTTCAGGTGTTACAAGTCAATTTACACTAATCTTCTTTTGTAGTGCTAGCTGGTCGCGCCTTGAGGAATTTTGACTGATGGACCATTAACTCTGCCTTGGGCTCCCTTTGGTTAACTACGTATGCTGGTAGGTGGCGAGCATCTTTGAAGGGTTGTTAGCACATATATACGACGGTGAAACTAGCAGATTTTGATGTTATTGCACTTAAGTTGTTCGATCCTCCCTATCTCTCTCACATACTCAACAACTTGACCTCAAGTTATAATTATTTTCAAAGTATCTGCTAATCTTGCTCGCTGATAAAGAATTTTGATTGGGCGATTAGCAGTTTTGTTCCCCTATCACTAGTTGATGATTCTTCTTAATAAGGGTAATTATGTGGCTGAGATTGCATTTGGAATCATCAAACAAGTTGCTGGAATTTCGTTTAAATGGATAGAGATATAAGATGAAAGAGAGAATTGTTATGTACTCCATCTGTCTCCCAATATTTATTCTCCGCCCACTTCCCCCCAAATTTATTCTCATTTCCTTTTTAGAAAAAATATTATTTTATTACCACACTCACAAACAATCACTTTATTCTCTAGTGGATCATACACTTATTCCACAACATCTTTACTTTATCTACTTTATCTTATTTTTCTTAAAACTCGTGCTCACACAAAAAGGAATAATTTGGGGGACGGATGGAGTAATATATTTCTTGTAATTCTAGAGTGGAGATCCTTTTTTTTATACTCCCTCAGTATTTCTATAAGTTGCTCGTTGCTTTTGGGCACACGAATTAAGGTAAAAGTGAAAAAGTATAAGTGATATGATGAAAAAAGTGAAAAAGTATAAGTGATGTGATAGAAAAAGTGAAAAAGTATGAGTGATGTGATGGAGAAAAGTAAAAAAGTAATGAAAATAGTGTAAAAAATATTGAAAATAATAATAAAGAAGTGAATAGTAGTTTCCAAAAAGGATAAAAAAACAATGAGTAACTTATAGAAAGACAGGCGAAAATGACAACATGAGCAACTTATAGAAAGACGGAGGGAGTACAATTTTGACCTATTTATAGGTTTACGAAAAAATATTGTGTCCTAATTTAATCATATACATAATTTAATTGAATATCAAATCATGTAATTTGATAGATTATTTAATTGATAAAAGTTCATTTGAACTTGATTCAGTATAAAATTCAAATAATTTAAAATTTAAATAAATTTTTATATTCGATAAGCTCGATATAAAAAAATAATACAAAGGTCAAATTATTTTGAGCTCGATTTATATTTGATCCATTAAACTTGAATCATTAACTATCCAAACAAACTCAAGTATTAAATAAGTGTGCTTTGAACTCAATCCATATATAACCCTACACAATAATGGGTTTCACTATTGTAATTTCTCAAGCCTCTTCTTCTCAAAATCCTTACTCTCCAACCAAATTCAAGATTTATTTACATCACAATCATACTATACAACATTTTGGTAAAAGAGAAGAAATCCAAAGAAAAATAATAATAAATGAAATGGAAACATTAATAATCATAGATCAGACAAAGCATTTAAGAAGACAGTTTGTACTTTTTCTGTCCCTTGCCACAAATGACAGCTAATTGAAGTCTTTTTTACTGTTTGGTTCCTCTTTTCCTAATAATTTTTACCATGCCTGTATCTACTGTCATTATTGGGTAAATCCCAAAAGCAAATGAGCGTGCGGATGAGATCACACGGCCACTAATCAATCGGGGGCAATTCAAGGGACTAGATCTGCACACGTCACCATTTTTTATGGTTGTGTGGTAAAACGGCGTCGGATGGTTGGGTTGACCCCGGTCAATGGCTATAATTAAACCCTTTTGACTCTATGAATCCTTTCACTGATGTCGTACACCCTCTAATTTATGCTCTATGCAATCATTATTATAAGTTATAACTAACACCTGCCCTTCTCATATGTAAATTACTTCATGTTATTATTTTATTTAATTGTATATTTAGTGATGATTTTGTTGTCCAATCAAGATAAATTAGATAAAATTATAAGCTACATATTATTATTTGTGAGTTAAATATTCCCCGTTCTCTTATAAATTTACTCGTAACTTTTGGGCACTAATATTATAAAAGATATAAAAATATTGATACAATACATGTGATGTGATGAATAAAAATAAAAAAGTAATGAGAATAGTGTAAAAAATATTGAAAATAATAATAAAGAAATGAATACTCCCTCCGTCCCAGAGCAATTTGCAAGGGAGGAGGGGCACACAAATTAAGAAGAAAGTAGAATAAAAAAAATATAGTGTTTTGAGAGTTAATTTGGTAAAATTTTATGTAAAAAGTGAAAAAGTTAGTTGGATTGAGTGTAATGTGGGTCCAAAAAATAAAAAAGTAATGACACTTTGTGTAAATATGTAGATGTTGTGAGGGTGAAATTTATAAAAGTATTTCCTTTTTTGGGTCTGCAAGTTCCTTTGGGACGTCCCGAAAAGGAAAACTTGCAAGTTCCTCTGGGACGGAGGGAGTACTAGTTTACTGAAAAGGTAAAAAAGCAAATGAACAACATATAGTGGGACGGACGAAAATGACAAAATGAGCAACTTATAGTGGAACAGGGGAGTAATATATTTGGATTGATGGATTAAGATAATTAGTAAAGTAAGATAATTTCATTTTGAATGTTTGGATTGTAAGATTAATAATAAAAAAATATGCAATTGATAATTTTGTCCTCTATAACATAAATAAAAATAAAGTGAATTATGGTTCTCCTTTCCAATATAAGGGGAGTATTTTAGTAAAGATAAACACAATGTATTATTATCATTACTCTTCCATAATCATTCATAAGATAATTGAATTTTAGTTTTGAGCTTTTTATCAATCTTGGGCATTTGTCCATTAAACTAAATATCAAATTAAATTAAATAATTTAATATATCTTAACTTATCTAACGTACCAAATAAGACCTTAAAAGTACGTATATGACCTGAAATTGAATGAAAATTTATATACTTCGGTTCCTCCATCTCAGAATATATTTTTTCTACCTTTTTAAAAAATTTATTTATTTATTTCTATATGATGGATAATACTAATTTTTATGAAAAATAAATTATAGTTGTTTAACAAATATTTGTTTATAGTATATTGATTTTTTTATATACATTTATAGAAGAAAAAGTTTATAATCAAGCGATTCAAAAAAGAAGTAGAGAATTTTTTTGAAATAGAGAATATATAAATATATATATACGTACTTTAGAGTATTAGTTAGTACTACCACCGTCTCCCAAAAGTTTACGGTACTTCTGGGGGCAAGATTTTTAAAGAAAAATGTAATGAGTAGAATATGTATGTTAGAGATTGTGAGGATAATATTTTAAAGGTGTAGATTTAAAAGAATATTTTTATTTTGAGAGTTTGTGAAATAAATTTTAAAAAATAAGCAAACTTTTGTGGGAAGGTAGTAATTCTCAACGTATGAAACAAAATTGTCAAAGTCATTTGAAATATACACTAACATATATGTATATTTAATTACAAATTAGATTATACCCTTTTGCTCCAAATTTAAGGAATTTTATTTAAATGTTAAAAAGTAGATGATAATATCCTAATTAACTCATGGTGTTTAAATTAACCTTTATTAATTCTCTAATGTTAGGATCTTGATTAGATTACACACATTCACTTGGAGATGCGTGTGGAATACAATGGTCAAAATTCTACACAGATCCTGCTCCAAAATATTGACTAAAACGAAAAGTTATTAATACAAATACTTTTATTTTTATACAAATTTATTTTATATCAATTTTAAATTCTAAAATACTATCTCAATCTCTAAATATTTTACACGGTATAATATTTACTCTGAAAAATCTCTAACATTCATTTCATTCTACTGATAATAAACTCAAATACCTTTTATTTACTTAAATTAAATAATACACCATCATTAAAAACTAAAAATATCCACTTTCATAAGAAATAAATGTTTTTTACCCACTTATTTAGCGTAAAAATATTATCTACCCATTTTAAAGTGTTTGTTCCTAAAATTTATAATGGGATTTTAGGAACCATAATGCTTATATATTTGAATGTAAATAACTCGTGGATTTGTCCAGCCTCTTGTGTTTGGGCTAGAACTTTAATGTGTTTTGTCTTGTATATATTATGAGCAAATATATGTTGTAAATACAAGAAAATTACAATGGTGGTCCCTTCTTCTGTAGAGAGAACCTATTTATAATGACTAAAACTAAGCCCTAACGTGCACTTGTTTGCATGTCGTGTATTTCTTCATGCCCACTTTAGGATCGTGGGTGGTAAGGAAATTTCTCATGTATAACTTCTTCTTTTTAATGCAGGAACAACTGTCCTTGCCCGTTATGTTAACTGAATCAGAGTAGAGATACAAGATCAAGGTAGGATCTTGTTTCCTCAGAATAATTCATCCGTTCATGCCATGTTTCTCGCGTATATGATGGTTTGCCTGACTTTCTGATTTCCTGAAGGTCTTGGCCCTGATCCTGAGTTAGTGAGTTTACCTCAAGACCAGTGTCTCTTTTCTTCATGGCCGCCTTACGGCCTTGACTCAGGCTCATCTAATATTCAGTGCGTCCTGAAGCTCGTCAGCTTGCCTTCATTCGGGCCTGCTGGATCAGGTCCCAATGGAGCGCTTGGATCTGGGCTGGGCCCAATACACTTAGGAATATTTTTCCACAATATATAGTAGAATGAGTAAATTACCATTCTTATAATAAATACTCCCCCGTCATAATATATGTTGTTCATTTTACTTTTTTTTTTAACAATGAAAAGAATATATTACTAAATTGAGTACAAAGGATACTCAATCGTTCAACCCTCACAAAAGTAAATTTCAGTGAACACTTACATACAAAAGTCACTCATAAATGTTACTTCACAAAGCAATTCCTTGGTCGACAAAACCACTCCACAACTCCATTTTCCCCATCAACTTGATTCTTGACTGATAACCAAAACCGTATTCCAGATTTCACCTCATCAGCTACTCTCTTCGAATTTGGGACATTGCAATTTTATCATTTTTGTACGTTCCACTATATGTTTTTTATTTGCTTTTTACATTTTTTGAAAACTACTATTCATTTTTTCCATCACATCATTTATATTTTTCCACTTTTACCATAATCCGTGTACCAAAAAACAACGAGCAATTTATACCAGGACTGATGAAGTATTTTTTATTCATATGATACACTATCCTATAAAATAATGCAAAATCAATAAAACAATATATATATATATATATATATATATATAATGTAAAATTATTTGAGTTAATTATTATTATTGAATTATGATTAATTGAACCAGAATTTTTAAATTAAATAATAACAATTGAATAATTTAAGAAATTAATTATTAAAAAAATTATAAGTATGTATATTTGCATTAATAATTTTTTAAGTATTATATAAAATAAAACTTGAAGGTGTGGCGGGGAGGGTTGGAGGTCAATTTTGACCAATTTAAAGCTCAGGCATTAAATGGTGAAAATTGTGTGTAATTTTTTTTATTATAAAAATAGGTATATTTACCTGTACTAAGTTTAAACATTATAAATTAGGTTTCATAATAAAATTTATAAAAAATTAATTGTACAAAGTATCTGAAGATGGAAGCAATATCATTTTATTCAGAATTGGAGGAGGAAGTAAATGAGTATATGCCAATACGATTGATTTTGGTTGGACAAATCGAACCGATAAATAAATCACTACTACATAATTGTGTTTGCATAGCTCATCTTAGAAAGCTCATTTGCAAATGAGCTCTCTAAGTGAGCACTTAGAGAGCTCATTTGCTAAATGAGCTTTCCAAGCAAAGCTGAGTAATTTCGAAAAAAAAAAAAATATATCTTAGAAAGCGGTTATGAACCGCTAAGAACAAATAAATAAAAAAAAAACAAAAAAAATTCTTAGAAAGCGGTTATAAACCGCTGAGAATAAAAAAAAAAAAATAGCTTGGACAGCGGTTTTTAACCGCTGTGCAAGAAGCGGTAAATGACCGCTTTACCCTTCACTTAGACAGCGGTTAATAACCGCTAAGGAGTGCTTAAAATCGGGCCCGCAAAACCCTTTCTTCCTCTTCTCTCATTTCTCTCCCTCCCTCCCAGCAGCCTCCTCCTCCTCCACGCCGCCCCCCTCCCCGACCGCCGCCCCTCCTCCACCATTTCCGACGCCGCCGCCTCCGTTGGCATCCCAGCCGCCGCCGTCGCCATCCCACCGATCAAATTTTGAAATTTCATCCCTATTTACTAGGTATGTAATTAATTCTTTAATATATATTCATATATATATATGATATATATATATATATACTTAATGATTTCTTATTTAAATTTTTAAATAATATCACATATATTATTTATATATTAGTATATTTGGTAATATATATATATATATATATAATTAGCTAGTAAATAATATTAATTATTATATAAAATATGATATATATATATATAGTTAATGATTTCTTATTTAAATTTTTAAATAATATCACATATATTATTTATATATTAGTATATTTGCTAATATATATATATATAGAATTAGCTAGTAAATAATATTAATTATTATATAAAAATATATATTTATAATTATTGTAAATTATTGATTATTAAATTAATGAATATAAAAATAATGTGTTGTAGTATTTATATATTTTGTAGTTATAATTATTTTATTTATTAAAAATGGTATGTTATATAAATTTATATATGCGATTATCGATCAATTGAATCCAAATGTAGAATGTAGTTGATAGATATATATGTGATGATCGATGTTCGATCAAATATTTGCATGTAGAATATATAGTTGATGTGGAGTTGATTGAATGTAGTTGATGTGGAGTTGGGGAAATTTGTTAGTTGTTTGTTGTAGAATGTGCGTTCCGATTTGATTATTTTATAATTAAATCGGAAATAGATGCACTAGGATCTTGATTAATTGGGGAATATGATAAATCTAAACGAAACTCTACCAAAAATTTTAAAAAATATTAATTTTTAAATAGAATATATGTAGGATCGTACTATATTGAGTCACATTTATACAAGAATGCTAAATGAATATTATGTCATATTGTCTTTTCTATAGGCATATCTAGTTCTATATAGATATGGATCGAAAGTGGGTTCGTGCAGATAGATTATCAGATGAGTATAGGAATGGGGTGGAAGAATTTTATAATCATGCAATCAGATATTGCACCGACAATCGGTACATTCTATGTCCGTGTTGGAAATGTATGAACGGGAAAACGGTTAGTGGTCGGGACAATTTGTTCGATCACTTGATGATTTATGGTATTGATAAATCATATACCGTTTGGACATGTCATGGTGAGAGAAGAGATGGATGTAGCTCAAGCAGCATAAGAACTGACTTTAGGTTTGTAGACACAATGAATATAGAGAATGTACCGAGTGTTGATACATCTAGTGGAGATGCACCGAGTGTTGATACATCCAGTGGGGATGGGGATAATCTGCAAGATCATCCTAATATGTCAGAGAAGTTAAGAGATGATGCTGGATTACCTCTTTGGCCCGGATGTGAGAAGGCAACAAAACTTTCAGCTGTATTGATATTGTTCAATCTAAAAGCAGCTCATCAATTGACTGATGTGTGCTTCACCGATTTGTTGGAAGCAGTTAGTGGTCTTTTGCCCGATGAGAATGTACTGCCTAAGAGAGCATATGATGCTAAGCAAATGCTCAAGTCCATCGGGCTAACACATCAGAAAATTCATGCTTGCCTCGGTGATTGTATTTTATTTCGGAAGGAGTATGCAGGTCTCGATGTGTGTCCCAAGTGTGGGCGGAAGGGATATACGAAAAACCAATCTCCTGCGAAAGTGATGTGGTATTTCCCAATAATACCAAGATTTAGGAGAATGTACAGTAGCACGGTGGATGCTAGAAATTTGACTTGGCATCATGATGATAGAATCAAGGATGGATTGCTAAGACATCCTGCTGATTCACCACAGTGGAAGGCATTCGATGTGAAGTATCCAGAATTCGGCAACGAGCCACGACACTTGCGTCTTGCACTCTCCACAGACGGAATGAATCCCTTTGGTATTCAAAGTACCAACCACAGTACATGGCCAGTGATTCTGATGGTGTATAATCTTTCACCATCTTTGTGCATGAAGCGTACTTATATGATGTTATCTATGTTGATATCAGGACCCAAACAACCTGGTAATGACATAGATGTATATCTAGCTCCTTTGATAGAAGACTTGAAGCTGATGTGGGATGAGGGTGTCGATGTGTATGATGCTTGTAGAAATGAGAGTTTCAAGTTGAAGGCCATGTTGTTTGGAACAATCAATGACTTTCCCGCTTATGGGAATCTATCTGGATATAGTGTGAAGGGAGGCGATGCATGTCCTTGTTGTACCACCAACACTGATCACATTCGATTGAGTTATTGTAAGAAGTCTGTCTATATGGGACACAGGAGGTGGTTGGACAGATCACATAAGTACAAAAGAATGACTGTTGAATTTAATGGCAAAGTTGAGGGTCGTGAAGCACCACGTTTGTTGTCAGGTTCAGATGTGTTGAGTGAGATGAAGAAGGTCGACACACAGTACGGGAAATGATTTGCAAAGAGTGTCCCCACTAGTGGTTGGAAGAAAGAATCAATTTTCTTTCAATTGCCATATTGGAAAGAGTTGTATGTTAGACACTTCATTGATCTTATGCACACTCAGAAGAACGTTTGTGCCAGCTTGCTCAATACTCTATTAGGTGATAAGAAGTCCAAGGATGGTTACAATGCAAGGATGGATATGCTTGAAATGGGAATAAGACCAGAATTGGCACCTCAGAGACGTGAAGATGGACGAGCACCGGACCTACCTCCTGCTGCACACACATTGTCCAAGAATGAGAGAAAAGTGTTTCTTCAAACACTTAAGGATGTGAGAGTACCAGAGGGATATTCGTCCAACATACAGAGACTTGTATCAGATGATGGCGGGAGACTGATGAATATGAAATCGCATGACTATCATGTGATAATGGAGAACTTCTTACCAATTGTCATTCGTTCTATCTTGCCTGAAAATGTGCGCATAACAATAACAAAGTTGTGTTGGTTCTTCAAGGCAATGAGTAGCAAAGTCATTGATCCTAGACTTTTGAGTGGCTTTCAGAAACAGATTGTGGGGACACTTTGTGAGCTTGAAATGTATTTTCCTCCATCATTCTTTGATATAATGGTTCACTTAACCATTCATTTGGTTCATGAGACAAGAATGTGTGGTCCTGCTCGTATGCGATGGATGTATGGTGTGGAAAGATACATGAAAGTACTGAAAGGATATGTGAAGAACATGTATCGGCCAGAGGGATGCATTGCAGAACGCTACTTAGTAGAAGAAGCAGTCGAGTACTGGTCCGAGTTTATTCCGAATGTCGATGCAATTGGATTTCCAATTACTCGACACACCAACAGGACTGAAGGTGAAGGTGTTACCGGTGGTCAACCGGTAAGTGTTAGTATTGAGGAACTAACACGGATGCACATATACGTACTTCACAACACGGTTGACGTGCTTCCTTTTATTGATCTTCACATGCAAGTACTTTCTGAGACATTTCCCTTCAGAGATAGATCGTGGATCGAAACTGAGCATAACCGGACATTTGTTAACTGGTTCAAGGATTTTCATTAATTAAAGATATTTGGGGGAGGTATATCTATCAAGAGATTATGAGGCATCATTGAAGTATTCTTTCATCTCCCCACAAGTGAGTGCCTCCATTGGTAATGATCACGCCCACGATAAGGAGTTGTTTGCGCTACATATGCAAAGATATTCTACGAGAGACCATCTCATTTTTTGGCCTACATATGTGGGGTGAGTACATACAACAAACATGTCATCAACATATTTATTAATATAAACATGCAAATGAAATATACTTTTAATATTTTTATTAAAATGCAGGGCACATTGGTTGTTGGTCGCCGTCAATATGAGATCACTAGAGGTATATTTTATGGATCCAACTCCAAATGGAGTGCATTCTGATCGACCTGAACTTCTGACATTTATGGACTGGTATGTGTTTATTAATTATTTGAATATCATTAAATCATTTTATTTTTAGAATTATATATGTATATGTAATTTTTTTTATTTTTTAATTATAATAATAACAGTGTGATGAGGATGTATCGGACTCGCCTTCCGCCCGAACCATCAAGAACTTTTAGTACCGTTATGTGGAAAAATATTAAGGTATATATACTTTAATTGAAAAAATCTATACTTATTCATGTGTTAACTATAATTATTAATTAACAGGTGCCGAGACAGCAAGATAGCTTTAGCTGCGCCACTTTTGTATGTCATTATATTGAAGATATAATGACGACTTCTCAAACGACGGTTCCGAACGACGTAAGTAGCTAGTTGAGGCAATTTATTAATATATATATATATATATCTAATTACATTTTTAATTTTCCAGTTTGTGTATCAACGTCCGCTTCATTCGTACGGAAGGAACAGACTGAAGAAATTCAAATTAGATTGGACCGGGTATTTGTATAATAGGTTTTTACGTTATCTAGCATGAATTTTGGTTCGACGATATGTAACTTTTATTTAATTTATGATGATACATTTAATTAGTTATAATTAGTTCTTGTTTTATTAATATATTGGTTTATTTTAAGTATTTAATTTTTGTGAATTTTTATTATTGTATAAATTAATTAAATAGAATTTGTAATATAAAATATATAATATGTAGAATAATTATATATAATATATAATATATA